>CAKXYN010000506.1:0-91881 GCA_935064755.1 Tragelaphus eurycerus
GGACCCGGGGGCAGATTGGGTAGGATGATGGTCAGCTGCCACGTGCAGAAAGTAAGCAGGGGGTGAGGAAGCCAAGGAGTAAGTGCGAGAGACGCTCTGAACATATATGGATGCAGGCAGGGGACGTGGGCAGGGGAGTGGCTGCAGTGAACAGATGCCAGGTGGTGGAGAGTGAATTTAAGTGCAGTGGGAAGGAGTCAGTAGCCCAGAGGAAGGTGAGTTCAGGAGGAGGAGCTGAGGTGGGGAGTGAGGAAAGGGTGCCCTTGATGGAGTCTGGGCTGGATGCTGGGGAGGGGGCTGTTTCCCCACAGCATGAGGTCTGGGTCCCCCACAGCTGGAGGTCTGGGTCCCCCACGGGGGAAGGTCTGGGTCCCACACAGTGGGAGATCTGGGACAAGGTGCAGACTGAGGGGTTCTGTGATGGCTTCTGTGATGAGCAGGAGGACAGAACAGAGCAACTGTGCCCACAAACACGGGCTGATGGGGTGGACAGTAGCCAGGGAATGTGGGGTGCATGGTTTTCCCCTGAAGCAGCACCGGGCAGGGTGACACAGGCTGGAGGCCGTGCTGGGTCTGTGGTGGACAGTGAAGTGGGGTGGGGGGTCAGGAGGGGCTGGGAGACAGGAGACCATGCACCCTCCTCGTCCAGCTGGGTGAGCACTTACCTCCACTGCCTTCAGGTTGTGAGAGCTCATGAGTGAGTGTGCCTGCTCTCCTCTGATGCAGGGCGGTGTCTGCACAGCACTGTTGTAGCTCCAAATAGCTGGTAAAAATGGCATCTGCTTATAAGGAGGCCAGACCCTTAAAGGGAGAAGGGTCTGTGAGGAATGAATTGTGCAGTGCGGTACCTCTTAATAGGCCTGAGAAGAAGCCAGCTTGTGCCTCCAGAGAGGCGCGGACTGAGCCTGGAAATAGCCCAGCGCTGCAGTGCGGGCCTGACCCTGCAGGACCAGGGGCTGGGGCTAGGCTCCAGGACAGACCTGGTTCCATCCCCGTCTGCAGGGTAGTGGGAGAGAGGCACCAGCCCACTGCAATGAGGCCTGTCCCCAGCCAGCCCACTGTCCCTGCTCCCTGCTTTCCGCCCTCATTTCGGAGAAACTAAAGCAGCCCCAGCCTCTCAGGTTGAGCCCAACGGGGACAGGAAGCCAGCAATCACAGCCACACACACACCACCCCCACGCCCCACCCACCCGCGGCATCTGGGGTGCTCAACACTCGTGATGGCGCCCCTCTGTGGGGCGACCATTCCCCCGGGGTTCACTGGGAAGAAGGCATGCCAGCCGAGGAGGCTGCCCGAGCTCTCTGACCACTGGGCCTGGGGAGCTGCAGCAGGGGCTCTGCTCCATGGGCACCCCAGTGCCCACTACACCCCTGTGCCCATGGGCTCCTCCCACCAGGCTGAGGGCACCTGTGCAGCAGGGAGCCTCTCAGTAGGCACACAGCCTCGGGGTCTCCTCTGGACGCTCATTCAGTAACAGGGTTATCAACATGCATCCCCACACCCTGCATGAACTTCCAAAAGCTCCTGGTCAGTGAGGGTGGCTCACCCAGACTCTAGTGAGGAGCTAGGCAGGAAATGGCACCTCACCCCTGCACCCGAGCCTGTCAGAGAGACCCAGGCTGGGAGGCACTCCACAGACCCCCTGGACAGGGCCTCCCATGTTGCCACGGTCACCAAACACAAGGGAAGTCTGATGAGAAACTGTCGTCGCAGACAAAGGACTTCCCTGGAGGTCCAGTGGCCACGACCTTGCACTCCCAATCCCTGGTCAGGGAATCAGATCCCACCTGCCACAGCTAAAAATGGTGCATGCCACAGTTAAGACCCAGTGCAGCCAAATAAATAAATATTTAAAAAGAAAGAAAGAGAGAAATCATCACAGACAGTAGGGCACACGTTATTGCTGAGTGTGTGGTACCTGGGCTGGTCTCTAGAGTGTCAAAGGGACAAAAATGGGAAAATGATGAAGTCCCAAAAATCTTCAGTTTAAGAAATGTTAATTTCTTAGCTTTGATAAATGAAATGTGGTTATGTAGATGCTAACATTATGAGGAAATATAGCCTATCCATAAAATGGAATATTATTCAGCCTTAAAAAGGAAAGAAATGCTAGATGTAGAGAACAAATGAGTGGTTATGAGTGGGGAGAGGAAGAGCTGGGTGAGACAGGGTAGGGATTAGAGTTGCAAACTACTATGAACGTGAATGTGAACGTGAAGTCGCTCAGTCGTGTTCGACTCTTTGCGACCCCATGGACTATAGCCTATCAGGTTCCTCTGTCCATGGGATTTTCCAGGCAATAGTACTGGAGTGGGTTGCCATTTTCTTCTCCAAAGGATCTTCCCAACCCAGGGATCGAACCCAGGCCTCCCGCATCGTAGACATACGCTTTATCATCTGAGCCACCAGGGAAGTCTGGTGGCTTCCTGCAAACTACTATGGACAAGATAAATAGACTGAGGGTGGATCGTACAACACAGGGAACGCAGTCAGTATTTATAATAACTACAAACATGCTAACGATGCATCGTACAGCACAGGGAGCACAGTCTTTACAATAACTACAAATGGGGTATAATCTTTAAAAATTGTAACTTGCTATACTGTTCGCCTAGTCAAGGCTACGGTCTTTCCTGTGGTTGTGTATGGATGTGAGAGCTGGACTGTGAAGAAGGCTGAGCGCCGAAGAATTGATGCTTTTGAACTGTGGTGTTGGAGAAGACTCTTGAGAGTCCCTTGGACTGCAAGGAGATCCAACTAGTCCATTCTGAAGGAGATCAGCCCTGGGATTTCTTTGGAAGGAATGATGCTAAAGCTGAAACTCCAGTATTTTGGCCACCTCATGCGAAGAGTTGACTCATTGGAGAAGATTCTGATGCTGGGAGGGATTGGGGGCAGGAGGAGAAGGGGACGACAGAGGATGAGATGGCTGGATGGCATCACTGACTCGATGGATGTGAGTCTGAGTGACCTCCGGGAGTTGGTGATGGACAGGGAGGCCTGGCGTGCTGCGGTTCATGGGGTCGCAAAGAGTCGGACACGACTGAGCGACTGATCTGATCTGATCTGATACTGCATACCTATAACTCGTAAAATATTGTACTCCAACTACCTTTACCAAAGAAAAGGAAAGACATTTTGACACAGGCTACAGCATGGAGGAGTCTTGAGGACATAAATCTGAGTGAAATAAGCCAGACTCAAAGAGATAAATGCAGCATGATTCCATTTATGCAGGGGTCCTAAAATAGTCAAGTTCATGGCAGCAACAGCAGTGTGGTGATTTCTGGGGGCTGGGGGAGGGGGGTGGAGGATGGGGAATTGTCTAGCAGCCTCAGAGCTTCAGGTTTTCAAGATGTAAAGGTTCTGAAGATCTGTACAACACATGCGTTTAGGTGACACTGCCTCACTGCTCACTTAGAAAGATTAAGATGGTAGATTTTACATCATATGCTTTCTTCCACCAATTTTTTTTTTTAATAAAGTCGTCTCTCTTCCCAAGGAAACAACACAACTTAAGAGCAATAACTCAAGCCTTTTTGCATCTCATCCCAACCCTCAAGCAGCATACTGTGTATAAAAATCTTGGAGACTAACACTTGCTCATTGCTAGTAGGAAGAACTGCCCTAAACCTAACCCTAACCCCCCTGGAATCCTCTGGCGTTCCCTGGATCCTGGGACAACAAGGGCAGGAGGGCAGGACCCTAGTCCCACCTGCAGTTCTGTGGCTGCACATGCTGTGCTCCAAGCCCACCCCCGCCTGGCCGCCCCAGGCCCACCTGCCCCGTCTGCAGCCCCTGCCTCCTCCAGACGGTTCCTGTTTTCATCTCTGTGCTATTGTTCTTTATTTCACTCCTGCCAACACAGCTTCCCACCTGTAATCCCATTATTCCAGGGCTTCTAAACTCCACTGCGTTTTTGTGTAGCCCAAGTGCCAGTGGCTTTCATCTCTTCAAGGTATGAAACCATGGGAAAGCAGATACAACATAAAAATAGCCACACGATTCTTAAATGTCCAGACAGAAATAACATCCAGGGGGCCAAGGTGTTTGTGGCTGGGATATCTAAATAAAGACACTTCCCCTTCCTGTTTTTTCCTGTACGTTTGAGCATCCAAACTGCCAGATGTTTGGTGTCCGGAGCCCTGATGCCCTTGGAATCAGCACTGATGCTGCCCAGGTGCTCAGACTGGGACTTGGGGCCCTCACGGCCTTCCCTCTAAGTCCTCGTCACGTCTCCACTGCTGCCACTGTGGCTGGTCACCAAGAGGATGAAGACCACAGCCCCCTAACTGCCCAGGTCCTGGGTCCTCATCAGTGCATCCAAACCCAAACCACTCTCCTCAGGGAGGCACACAGTCTTCCTAAAATAGAAGGGGATCTGGTCAACCCGTTTCCTAGAACACTCTGATAAGTTCCCTTTATCATTTAGCAGGACCAGCCTGAGATATACAAGTGCCACATTTAAGCCCGTAATCTGGCAGCCCTCAAATCCACTTTCTTTAAGACTTGTTTTCAACATTTATTTAATGAGGGAGAAAGAAGCCCTGTTAATTAAGAGTTGACAAAGATTATCGCCTGCTCTGTAGACAATGAGGGTTTTACTAGATGCTCTAAATATTAACAAAATAATCATCTTATATAGAATGGTCTTTCGTTTTTGCAGTGTCCCTGTTTCAAACAAATCTTTTATCTTCCTTACTTTAGTGTCCCTTTCAAATTTTTATTTTTGGCATATCCTGCAGTTGTACTGAAAATCCAGAACTCGGATTCCAGAATCACAAAGATGCCTCCCAAGTCTTGGTCGGCCCTGGCTGAGCAGGGCTCAAGGACATTTGCTAAACCACATTTCCATCAAGGTCGCAGCTGCCTTGTGAGCAGCAGCATCAACATGTGTAATGTGGGAAAAGAGAAGAAAGCGGGGCCAGCAGCGTCTACCCAGCTTATTTCAGAGACTGTCCCGGAGTGACTGTTCGTGGGTCCACTCTTAATCCACCTTCAGGATAAACTCCTGTCTCCTCAGCAGGGCATCCAGGATGCCCACATGTATGTCACCAGCTCCCTAGTCTTCCACTCTGTGTCCCAGGCGATAGAATCACTGGACGCCTCACCAGAGTCTGGGTACTCTCCCCTGAGCTCTGCCCACTGCCCAGCACCACATTTTTCACCTGCTCTTTCTCATCCACCCCTGGAAACCTGGACCCATCAGAGCTGCGTAAGTAGGATGTTTAATGGAGGGGCCACATATCGAGGTGCAGAAGGGGGCAAGCATCAGGGCCAGCACTGTGGGGAGGCAGGGATGTCAGTACCTCCCACCCCCACGTCTCTTGCTGTCATCTCCCACCAGGGGCTCCCCCAGACCCAGGGAGGCTGTTATTGCGGCTTCCTGGGGCACCAAGAAGAAGGGGGAAGGATCTGGAGAAGGACTTCTGGTGGGCAGGCAGCCCAACCACGTTTCACGTCAAGTATAGCTTCTACAAGGCTTCCCTGGTAGTTCAGAAGGAAAGAATCCATCTGCATTGCAGGAGATATGAGTTCAGTCCCTGGGTTGGGAAGATCCCCTGGAGTAGGAAATTCTTGCCCAGAAATCTCAAGGAGAGAGGAGCCTGGGGAGCTACAGTTCATGGGGTCACAAGAGTCGGACTCAACTGAGCAACTGAACACACACACACACACACACACGCAAACACATGTGCACACACACGCACACAGGCTCCATAAAGCCTGCCCTGCTGCACTTCCACAGGTGGCAAATGCTCTCCCCACACTCCTTCCATCACAACTTGCAAATGTGTTGTGTGATCGCTCACTTGTGGGCAAACCAGGGCTGAACCAGGGCTCAGGTTCCTCCAGGGGGCGGGGGCTCCTGACCTGGTCCAAGGGCAGAGGCAGTGCCATCAGACCGACTGCGCCTGCAGGGCCAGGGGCTCAGGGCTGGGGAGCCCTGCTATCTGGAGGCTCAGGAAGAGGGTGCTGGAAAGGATTATAGCCCAGAGCCAAAGTCTGAACAGAGCCTGACAGGGAAGGAATGCTTTTCTCTTAAAGACAAAGTTGGAAAACAAGCTTTAAGAGTCCTTACAGAGAAGTATCAGTAATGATATGTGCCTAGAATAGCTTTTTTTCCGCTGAAATTACTTTAAAGGTCGTTGCGTTGTACTCCTCCAGCCTTTCTCAGTGTCTAAGCTCCGCGTGGACACACTCTCTTCTCACTCTGTGCACAGCCGTGGATTCTGATAACTCCCTGTGCTCCTTCTCATGGAGCTCAGGCGACCGTGCCTCCTGTCTGCTTTATGGTGGATCCACGCTGTTTCATAGGATGAAATTCATTATGATTCATTAAACTCACTCATAAAAAGGGCTTGATATCCCCTGGGGCAAGTTCATTAAAAGAATCTCTTTGGTTCAATTATGAATCATTTTTCCCCCGTATCCAAAGCCAGCTCTTGAGATGCATGGCGGCAAGGAGACCTCACGAGGCAGATTCAGGAATCCGGCAGCCAAAAGCCAGGGACTGCGCCGTCACTTCTGAATAAAAATACCGCCGTGGGAGAGGGAGCGCCAGATGGCTGTCTGGGGGTGCTCTCTGCTCGGCGTCAATTGGATTCCCAGGGGCGCACTTGCACAGACGGTGACGGTGCCCTGGCACGCCGCGCCTGCAGGCTCTGCGTGGGCCGGGCCCACGGCCGCCACCGCTCAGAGCCCGTCTGCTTTATCACTCCACAAGGATCATAGAGGCTTACCTCCCCAAAACCAGCTTGGGAGACAAAACTTTAGACCTAAGACACTTCTCCTTGCATCCCTTTTCTTCCAAAAGAAAGGGAATCCTCCTCCACCAGACAGAGCTTTCCTTCCTGTT
Organism: Tragelaphus eurycerus; assembly: GCA_935064755.1. Lineage (NCBI taxonomy): Eukaryota > Metazoa > Chordata > Mammalia > Artiodactyla > Bovidae > Tragelaphus > Tragelaphus eurycerus. The sequence goes on from CAKXYN010000506.1 coordinate 6,858, forward strand.
TCTATCCCTGGCTCTCTCTTGGCAGAGTAACCCATGTGGTGACATTTCCCTGGTTACCTCTCAGACGAGTTTCATAGTGATAACAAGAGCAGTGCATTTTTCAGAGCCATGTGCAGACGTAATAGCTGGTCTTCACAAAGCATTTTCAAGGAAGTTCTCTGGGTGTCATTTCTATGCCGATTTTCTGCAACTTGTCTCCACTAAAAAAATATCTGAGGCCCTGACAGTATTTCCACACTTAGTGAGACACGCATCGTCTGCCCCTCGCCAAGTGTGTCACATTCCTGAATCTGAAGGTTATTTATTCACCCGCTCAAGTTGTCTGTGGCTGCCGGTACAATGTGAGATGCTTCCGGAGGTGAGGGAGGGCACGGGGACTGCTGAGGGGGTGGCCTTGGTGGCCCCTGGCCTGGCCGGTGCCCTGGAGGAGCAGAGAGAGGAGGGGCTGGAAGGAGTGGCCCTCAGCAGAGGGAAAGGGGCACCCTCCTCCCCTGCTCTTGGGTCCCCACTCAGTCTCGGGGCCCTGGGGACCATCCCTGGCCCACACTCAGCTGTCCTGTGGAACATCCATTCCCCGGCCCCCCAGAGATGTCCCAGGTGGAGCATCTGGCTTTGAAAAGGACATGCCCAAGAGAGGCTCAGGACGTTAGCGGGGAGTTTAGATTACACTTTTTTTTTTTTTTAATTAAATTTTATTTTGCTTAACTTTACAATATTGTATTGCTTTTGCCATACATCAAGATGGATCCGCCACAAGTATACATGTGTTCCCCATCCTGAACCCTCCTCCCTCCTCCCTCCCCATACCATCCCCCTGGGTTGTCCCAGTGCACCAGTCCCAGGCATCCGTTATCAGGCATCGTACCTGGACTGGTGACTCGTTTCAGATATAATATTATACATATTTCAATGCTATTCTCCCAAATCATCCCACCGTCTCCCATTCCCAGAGTCCAAAAGTCTGTTCTATACATCAGTGTCTCTTTTGCTGTCTCATAAACAGGGTTATTGTTACCATCTTTCTAAATTCCATATATATGCCTTAGTATACTGTATTTGTGTTTTTCTTTCTGGCTTACTTCACTCTGTATAATAGGCTCCAGTTCCATCCACCTGATTAGAACTGATTCAAATGCATTCTTTTTAATGGCTGATTAATACTCTTGAAGAAGCCTTAGTGTACAGCTGCTGCTGCGGCGGCTGCTGCTAAGTTGCTTCAGTAGTGTCCGACTCTATGCGACCCCATAGACTGCAGCCCACCAGGCTCCCCTGTCCCTGGGATTCTCCAGGCAAGAGTACTGGAGTGGGTTGCCATTTCCTTCTCCAGTGTATGAAAGTGAAAAGTGAAAGTGAAGTCCCTCAGTCGTGTCTGACTCTTTACGACCTCATGGTCTGCAGCCTACCAGCCTCCTCCATCCATGGGATTTTCCAGGCAAGAGTACTGTAGTGGGGTGCCATTGCCTTCTCCATTAGCATATAGCAGAAAGTGGAAAATTAGAATCAATGACCAGAATGTTTCTTTCCAATGGGTCACTTTAAATATGTTAGCAAGAGCTGCCTGAGGCCAGGGCACTGCACTTGGGGCCACATCGGAGCTATGGGTGGTGGAGCTGTATGTGGACTGGTTTCCTTTCCTAAAAACAAAAGTTAACTGTGCAACTTCTGTGGTTTGTAAATAATGCTTTTAAATTATATTATTTAACAGCTTTATTTAGATATCATTGACATATGAAAGTTGTACATATTTATAGCATAGAACATTTTTGATACAGGTATATATTGTGATGTGGTTACCATGGTCACGGCGATCAACACAGCCATCACCTCACAGAGCTGGTGTGTGTGTGTGTGTGTGTCCCATGTCATCTTCTCCCACCAACAATCTCTGTAACAAACACCATGATCACAGTCACAGGGGAGCCCCTCCAGTGTCCCCGTATACCTGCACCCTCACCCCCATCCTGGGCCCCTGGCAACCTCTGACCTTCTCGCCATCTTGGAGGCCATTTCTGGAAGCTGTCAGGCTGCTCACCAAGCAGGATGCCCCTGAGGTCCATCCAGGGGGCCGCGTGTATCAGGTCTGCCCCTTTCACCGGCACACTGTGTCTCATTCCACAGATGACCCCAGTGGATAACCCTCATCCACTGCAGGGAGCTCAATTTGCTTCCGTATTTTTGGCTCCTACAGAGAAACCAGCTGTGAACATTCACGTATGGCATTTTTGAGCATGTCTGTTCTGATTTCTCTGGGATAAATGCCCAAGAGGACAACTGCTGGGTTTTAGGGAAAGCACAGGCTAGAATTCCAAGAGATGGCCAAACAGTTTTCCGAGGTAACCATGCCACATCTATTCCCACCTGGGATGAATGGGAATTCAGTTTCTCTGCATCCTCGCTGGCATCTGGCACTATGACTCCATCAACCCAGGCGTCCTACTGGGTATAGTGAACCTCACTCTGTTTTTTGACTCACATGTCCCTGATGGCTGATGGTGCTGAATCTTCCATGCGTCTGTCTGCACCCAGGGCTCTCCTTCAGCACACGTCTGTCCACGTCTTTGCCCACATCCCAAATGGGTGTTTTTTTCCCTGAGACATGCTTTTTTCTGCCCGCCTTCCAGCTACAAGTCCTTTCAAAGACATTTTGCAGATAGTGTCTCTCAGCCTGTGGTTCATCTTCTCATCCTCCTAACAGGGATTGTCACAACATAAACGTTTTTAAAGTTGATGACATTCACTTTATTAGTTTTTTCTGCTTATGGCTCATGCCATTATAGGTCTCAGAACTCTGTGCTTGGCCTTAGATCTTGACAATCATCTTCTATTTTTTCTCCCTAAATCTTATGATTTTGTATTTTTATTTGAATCTTTGACTTGTTTTGGGCTAAATCTTTGCATAGTGTGAGATTCAGGCCGAGGTTTTGTTTTTTTCCCTACGTATATGTTCCAGTACAATTTTTAAAATTATGGTAAAAACCACATAACATAAAAGATGCTGTCTTAGCCATTTTTAAGTGCACACGTCAGTGGCATTAAGTCCATTTGCACTGATGTGTGGCCATTATCGCCATAAAACCCCAGGACTTCTCATCTTCCTAAATGTAAACTCTGGGCCTGTGATACAAGGGCTCCGCGTCTCCTCCACCTCCCTGCCCCTGGCAGCCACAATCCCATCTTCTGTCTCTAGGAGTCTGACAACTCTGGGACCTCGTGTGCGTGGAGCCAGGGGAAGCTGGAGGATCTGTGCTCGGGAATGACGGTCCTGACAGGTAATTCCCAGTGGGTTGGGATGGGGCCAGTCTGTCCTGGACACTCTGCCTTCTCTTCTCTGAGGGGTTCAGTGACTCAGTTATAGTTTCAGGTTGTACCTATAACTGGAACAACTACGTTATTAGCTGAAAATCTCAGAGATAAGAGTAAAAGACAGAAGCCCTTACTCTGGTCTGAAGGGAAAAGTACACACTGCACCTGCGGGTCTCCATGAGAGGGAGATCCTGATGGCCTGGTGGTTAGGGTTTGGCACTGTCCCTGCTGTAGCCTGAGTCTGATACTTGGTTGGAGCACTGAGACCCCACAAGGCCTGCGGTGAGGCAAGAAACTAAAACAAACCCCCCAAAACTCAACGAGAAAGTGTGCATCAGACCTGCGGCCCTATTGCTGGAGTCACTGCCTTGCAACTCAGCACCGTGAGTCTCTGACTGGGAGGCAGTGGGTGGAAATGTGGTTAAGAGCAGGATGTTATGACTTGGGTTAATGCATAAGGAAGAACAAGGGTGATGCACTGCTCTCTGGATGAAGGATAGACGAGGGCTGTCCACAGACATAGACCCAGTTTAAGGACATGGGTTATCTGCACACAGAGGTGTGTGGAGATGCCATTCCTAAACAAATAACATTGTAAATAAATCTACCAGGTAAATAGATGGAGAAACAATGGAAACAGTGACAGACTTTGTTTTTATTTTTTGACAGACTTTATTTTTATTTCCCAAATCATTGCAGATGGTGACTGCAGCCATGAATTAAAAGACGCTTGCTCCTTGGAAGAAAAGCTATGACAAACCTAGACAGCATATTAAAAAGCAGAGACATTACTTTGCCAACAAAGGTCTATCCAGTCAAAGTTATGGTTTTTACAATAGTCGTGTATGGATGTGAGAGTTGGACCATAAGAAAGCTGAGCTCCGAAGAATTAATGCTTTTGAAATGTGGTGTTGGAGAAGACTCTTTAGAGTCCCTTGGACTGCAAGGAGCTCTAACCAGTCCATCCTAAAGGAAATCAGTCCTGAATATTCATTGGAAGGACTGATGCTGAAGCTGAAATTTCAATACTTTGGCCACCTGATGTGAAGAACTGACTCCTTTGAGAAAACCCTGATGCTGGGAAAGATTGAAAGTGGGAGGATAAGGGGATGACAGAAGATGAGATGGTTGGATGGCATCACTGACTTGATGGATATGAGTTTGAGTAAACCCTGGGAGTTGGTGATGGACAGGGAAGCCTGGCGTGCTGCAGTCCATGGGGTCACAGAGTCAGACACGGCTGAGCCAAAGAACTGATCTGAACTGAACCAGGTAAACAGGCAGCTTAAATAAACCTAGTTATGGTTAATGATTTTCTTTTTCTAAAAGGCTGTTTTAAAAAAATGAAAGGGGCCCTATCTTACTTTATTTTGCCACTTGAACAGGGAGATTTCTGTGCCCACATCAGCACACAGGCCATAAGCCCCTGTGCAGAGAGCAGCTTCAGAAGCCCAGCTGAGCCCAGATTGGCTCCTTGAGTGACTGTCCTGGGGCCTCAGGACCCCCACTCCCAGGAATCCAACTTCACAAACAGCTAAAATGCAGGAAGAGGGGAGGTGGAGAGAAGGATCAATGATTTGCTTTAGAGGAAAAAAAAATAAAATTCTTATATGTGCAACCATTTTTTCATAAGAAAAAGTAATAAACATTAATGAATAATTAAAAGGATGATCCAACCAGTCCTTTCTGAAGGAGATCAGCCCTGGAATTTCTTTGGAAGGAATGATGCTAAAGCTGAAACTCCAGTACTTTGGCCACCTCATGCGAAGAGTTGACTCATTGGAAAAGACTCTGGTGCTGGGAGGGATTAGGGGCAGGAGGAGAAGGGGACGACAGAGGATGAGATGGCTAGATGGCATCACTGACTCGATGGACGTGAGTCTGAGCGAACTCCGGGAGTTGGTGATGGACAGGGAGGCCTGGTGTGCTGCGATTCAGGGGGTCACAAAGAGTTGGACACGACTGAGCGACTGAACTAACTGACTGACTAACTACCTGGGATCATAACAAGAGCAGGAGAAGGAGGAACGGGGAACTCCCAGCTGAAAGGATGGCTCTGAGCTCTTTGGACCAGATTCTAGGAAAATGGGCTCAGGAGATCAGGACCACCCACGACCCACCTCCGCCCCCTGTAGATGAGGTGCCCACGGCTGTTTCTGCATGCTCACTTTCCTTACAAAAACATTTGACAAATGTCTCCAAGGTGAATCAATGTATTTAAAAAAAGCACTGGGCCAAGGAATTGGGGTGGGGACGTGGCTGTGACATGGCTTTTCTTGAGGGCAGGGCAGGTGATGGTGAGCAGAGCTGGGTGCAGAAGAAACCAGGCTCCAGTCCTGCCCTGTCGCTGCTAAGTGTGAGCTGCTGATGGTGGGCCCGTGACTCAGGACTGCACTTTGTGTCTGCATGTGATGCGAGACCTGGAGGGGGCGTTGAGTAGAAATTGAACACAGGGCAGGTAGAAAGCTCAGGTAGAAACTGTGGCTTGTTTGAGTTCAGTAACTGAAAGCTGTTGTCACTGTCCTAATTCCATGGCCCAGCAGATAGGTCACGGAGAATCACATGGGCAAAGATCCAGAGCCGAGGCAGAAACCCCAGTGCCAAAGATACAGGACGCTCAGAGACAATACCATCCAGCCTGGGTGCAGCACTCTGCCCTCACGTCTGGAGATTCTCAACGCTTTGTGAACAAAAGAGCCCCCATTTTCACTTTGCCCCGAGCCCTGCAACTCTGAGGAGTTTCTCACGGCAGGAAAGAGAAGGTGCCAGCTTTGAACCCAGCCATCTGGCCTCGAAGCCCAGCCTTCTCATCTCAGTGGCTCACGAGGACCTCTGCAAGATGGAGGGAAGCAGACCCTGGAGCAGATCCAGCCCCAGCCAGCTCAGCATCATTCCTGGCCTCTGCAGGACTGGCCTTCACGATCCAGAACGAGTTCAGGGCTAGATCAGAGCTTCCTGGCATCGTGGCCGCAGCTGGCGTGGTAAAAGGGCTTGTGCTTGGAAAGGAGATGAGTGCTTGAGCAGAGGGTGAGTCATTCTCCGTTTACTCAAGAGGAGCTTAGGTGGGGATTACTGAGGGCAGCAGGAGGTGTGGAAAACTCCTTCAAGTGCTTTCCAAATATTTTAGGCTCAGGAAAATCCAAAGCCTTTTGTGCCAATGGCTTTTCAACTTTTAGGCTGAAAGCCACGTTTATTTAAAGAGAAATGTAATGTAATCCACATATTCATCAGTATCGTTTGTCAGTTGCTGTTACTATAAATGTCCTAATGTTCTGAGCTTTTTTTTTTTTTTGCTGCAAAATTCTCCTTATTTTATGGTGCACAATATTTATGTTAATCTCCTAAATAAATTAATACATTGCCTTTCCTTACATCTTTTGCTGAAGTTATGTGACGTTTGGGCTCTGTACCACATCGTTGGGTAGAGCAGTCTTGGGGTGGCCTCCCCAAGATAGGCCTCATCCCCCTGTTTTCCAGATATACTCTCCAAGTCCCCCCAATATCTGTATAATTGCATCCCCTATCTCAAGGTTAGTGAAAGTATCAGGACTTGTTTTTTTTTTTTTTTTTTTTTTTTTTTTTTTTTTTTTTATGTGAAGAAAAAATAAAAAATTGGGAAAGGAAAAACAAAAATAAAAAAGAGAAAAAAAAAAGGGGGGGGGGGGGGGGGGGGGGGGGGGTTGTGAGACCAATGGAGCTACGGGTTTCTAATAATGACTCCTGGAATTTATTTGCAATTTTGCACATTTTTTTTCTGGTGTTTTAAGATGATTAAATGATAATTTTAAAGAACAGACCCATGGTTTTAGTTATGTTTTAGTGAATTGGATAAGTTTGTTCTGAGTGTTTAAATGTGGGTGTACTATTTAAGAACCCTGGATTATTTAGTAGATTATAAGGTTAATAAGGTTAATTAACTGAATATGTAAAATGCACGGCCTGCCTCACTGGTCACAGCTCAGCCCTCAGCTGACAAGCATGTGGGGGATACACAGCATCCTTGTGGATTTGTCAGAGGACGCAGAGTGGAAGGTAGCTGAGTCTCTGTGAGACTGACCTGAAGAGGAGAACGTTATTTTGACTGGTTCCTGAAGCCGTTTACTGCGGAAAATCAGTGTTTCAAGGAAGATTTGTAAGTGTTCTATCAAATAGAGCTTCAAGGTCAAGTTAGGGAAGGAAAGTGCAGGGCAACCTGTCTTCCAGGCACACGTGAGGCAGTTAGCGCATCCCAGACGCTGCCCAGAGACAACGGGGTTCACAAACACCATTCAGGATTTCCTTGAAATCACCTTGAAAAAAATAAAAAAGAGGAATGGGCAAAATGACTTTAATAACATGTTTAACTCAGAATCTTAACTCCTCAACAAGTAATCAATATTATAAAACATTAACTTACATCATTTTCATACTAAGAAATGTGGTGTCCATCTTTGCTCCAGGCCCATCTCCATCTGGATTAGCCATGGTTCACATTGACCCTGTGGGGCATGGCGGCCCTTCACTGGGTAAACCTACGGTTTAATGCCCACTGCTTCACACACATGACTGACTTGAGCAATCCCAGCCATTCCTGACATATTCACCTGCTTTGATTTGAAAAACTACCGGTGCCTAACGAGACTCTCCAGTGCACTGAACTCATCTCAAGGAAGCCATGCAACGCTGAAATTTATGAAGCCAGAACTCAGAATCCATCTGACCCCATCCTGCAGTTCCCTTTGCTCTTCAGGCATCAGCTACTTTGCTGAGAAACCTGGCTTTCTGTGCTGCCCTCAGCAGCCGTGTGGTCCCCAAGGAGCGGTCCTTCCCATCAAACTTCCTTGCTCCCTGCAGGTCCCCACCAGGCCGTCAGGAGCTGCAACAGGAGGCCCAGGCCCTTGCTCAGATGTTCAGTTCCCTTATGAGGATGCACCCAGCATGAAGTGCAGACACGGTGGGCACTGAGTGTGGAAGGACAGGGGCACTCCTCCTCCAGGCCTGGGGCTGACCAGCTCCACCTGGGCCCAGCAGACAATGCGCATCATGGAGGAAGGTTTATATTATGAGCATGACATCCCTATAGCTATGGGCTGCTTTCTAAGCAGATGAATCCAGTGTAATTAAAGAAAAAGTCATAGAGAAACTCACCTCACAGATCCAGAGATCTGAGTGTGACCAAGTTTTCCCCAGTAGGAGAAACCTCACAGGCCAGAACCCTCTGGAAACTGGAGAATCTTCTCTAAAAGTACTCCTGGTGGGGCCTCTCCTGGTGGCTCAGTGGTAAGGAACCTGCCTGCCAATGCAGGAGACATGGATTCAGCTCCTGGTCCAGGCAGATCCAGCATGCTGTGGAGCAACTGAGCCCATTCATGCTCCAGAGCCCATGTGCTTAAAGCCTGTGCCCCTGGATGAGAGGAGCCATTACCATGAGAAGTTGATGTACCACAATAGTAACAAAGACCCAGCTTGGCCATAAATAAGTACAATTATTTTTAAAAAGGTCTTTGTGTATATGTATGCATATAACTGAACCACTTTGCTGTACACCTGAAACGCGGTATTGTAAATCAACTGTACTTCAATAGCCAAAAATGCTCCTTGACTCAGAGAAAATACAATGAGGCTGCTAAACCAGTGGAAAAGGAAGAAACTGGTTTCAAATGGTGGGAGGGGCGTGAGGGGAAGATTGAATAATAGGATGACTCAGTTGCTAATGATCCTGATTAAGTCATTTTCTGCTTAAAAGGGTACTTTGACCTTTTCAAGCCCAAATATATGTTTCTTGACAGAAGGCATCTCTGTGCAGAAGCTGCAGAAGCCCAGATCTATCAAGAGCTCTGATAGATCGAGCCTAAACCCAGTGGGGGGTGGGGGGGTGGGTTGGCGCTGTGATTATTAATTGAGTCAATGATCTGTTTTATCTGACACTACGTGTACATGCACACAACGCATAAATTACACAAAACAGTTCCAACATGGTTAATGAGCTTGCCCTAAGGCTAATAAAGAAAAACGCTTAGCTAGGTCCTTCTATTTATTTTTTTCTTTATGCGTAAGAGCATTTTACTTAATAGCGTTAATCAAGTTGAAGGACCATCTGTATTAAAATGTAAAGACTGTCTTTAGACTGTGTGTCAGGAGAAGTGAAGGGCCCAGGTACCAGTCAGGGTGAAGATGCCCTGAGATGACGCATGTGGCTCCACAGGGTCTCTCTGACCCGGGTGCTCCAGGTAGGGAAGAGCAATCATGTGGCTGGGGAGTGGTGCTCTCCCCCAGTGGCCAGTGCTTGCAAGGCCTGTCATTACAGTGGACACAGCTTGTTTCCCCAAACGATCTCAGTGTCAGATGCCCAGAGTTTATTTACAGCAGGGCTGGGAACTGGTCACTTGGGCTTAGAGAACTCACTTAACTTGTGTCACCCTTGTCTATAGAATGGGGACACTAGCTTGTGCCACTCCCAGTCTGGGTGAGACTCAAATGAAGTGACAGACACAAAGCTCTATCACAAGACTGACAACTGGTCAACACATAAACCCGTGAGAGTAACAAACCATCCAGGGCGGTAATACAACAGCTAAGCTGTTCAATCAGTTCAATCACTCATCATGTCTGACTCTTCGTGACCCCGTGGACTGCAACACACTAGGCCTCCCTGTCCATCACGAACTCCCGGAGTTTACTCAAACTCATGTCCATTGAGTCGGTGATGCCATCCAACCATCTCATACTCTGCTGTCCCCTTCTCTTCTTCTGTCCAAACATCTCATCTTCTGTCATCCCTTTCTCTTCCTGCCTTCAATCTTTTCCAGCATCAGGGTCTTTTCCAACAAGATCTCATCTTCGTGGCCAAAGTTTGGAGTTTGATATTTGATGAAGAAGTTCAAACACCCGTGTGTGGGGCTGACTGCCATAAATGCCTTAGTGAAAAAATAAAGTATTACCAACAGCCAATAAGCACATCTGGAGATGCTCAGCATCATTAACTGTTGCTGTTGCTGCTGCTAAGTTGTTTCAGTCATGTCCAACTCTGTGTGACCCCATAGACGGCGGCCCACCAGGCTCCCCTGTCCCTGGGATTCTCCAGGCAAGAACACTGGAATGGGTTGCCATTTCCTTCTCCAGTGCATGAAAGTGAAAAGTGAAAGTGAAGTTGCTCAGTTGTGTCCAACTCTTGGTGATCCCATGCACTGCAGCCCACCAGGCTCCTCCGTCCATGGGATTTTCCAGGCAAGAGTACTGGAGTGGGGTGCCATTGCCTTCTCCACACTAACCATTAAGGAAATGCAAATCAAAACCACAATGAGACAGCAACTTACACTCACCAGAAAGCTACCTATTAAAAGACCAGAAAGTACAAGTGTTGGCAATGACATGGAGAAACTGGACTCCTGTGTGCTGTTGCTGGGATGTAAACTGCAATGGCACCCCACCCCGGTACTTTTGTTGGAAAATCCCATGGACGGAGGATCCTGGTAGGCTCCAGTCCATGGACGGAGTCGGACACGACTGAACGACTTCACTTTCACTTTTCACTTTCATGCATTGGAGAAGGAAATGGCAACCCACTCCAGTACGCCGGAGAATCCCAGGGACTGGGGAGCCGGGAGCCGTCATGGGGCGCACAGAGTTGGACATGACTGAAGCGACTTAGCAGCAGCAAACTGGTACACCCTCTGTGGATGCCAGCGTGAAGGTTCTTCACAGGATTATCTCATGATGGAGCAACTCTATTTGTGGGGTTTCAACCAAAAGAACTGAAAGCAGGTATTTGAACAGATTTCTGAACACATATCTTCAAGGCAGTGTTATTTACAATAGCCAAGAGGAGAACCCAGCTTCTCGCAACTACCTGTCTCTTTTCATCATACTGCCTTTTCCAGAGGAGCCAGACATGTATGTGACCAGTGATCCAATAAGTACTGACATCCCATGATCTCATATTTGCGTAGAGAGCACTGTCACACACTTTTCAAATTACAGCTGATCTCAGAGACTCCATATGAGGGGTCAGGTACATTTTCTTACTTTTCAGAGGACAAATGACTTCATTCCCATTAGGAGAGAGTCATGATCTGTGCTGTGCACATGAAAATCAGGTCTACTTACTTGACTGTGAATCTGTACATTCATCCTTTTAACAAAGATTCGATGCTGTTAAATGCAGTGGGGACACAGCAAAGGATGCTATTTTGCCCCTAAGAACCCTACCATCTGATGAAAGCAAATTCTATCTTTTTAACTGGTTACTGGAGATGAGCACAGGATGGGAAAGAGATGGCAAACCAGCTGCCCTCAGTAAAAGCAGAACAGATGTGGCAAGAGAAAGCTTACCTATCTTTGTTTTTTGTTTTAAAACTATTTGTCAGGGCTGCCCTGAAGCTTAGGAACAGAAGCAAGATTTTGGAAGGTCTTCTAAGCTGACTCTTTTTCAACTCCATGGACTTCAGCCTTCCAGGCTCCTCTGTCCATTTAATTCTTCAGGCAAGAATATTGGAGTGGGTCCAGTTCAGTTCAGTCGCTCAGTCATGTCTGACTCTTTGCAACCCCATGGACTGCAGCACACCAGGCTTCCCTGTCCATCATCAACTCCTGGAACTTGACAAACTCATGTCCATCGAGTTGGTGATGCCATCCAACCATCTCACACTCTGCTGTCCCCTTCTCTCCCAATCATTCCCAGCATCAGAGTCTTTTCAAATGAGTCAGTTCTTCGCAACAGGGGGCCAAAATATTGGAGTTTCGCCTTCAGCATCAGTCCTTCCAATGAATATTCAGTACTGATTTCCTTTAGGATGGACTGGTTGGAGCTCCTTGCCATCCAAGGGATTCTCAAAAGTCTTCTCCAACACCACAGTTCAAAGATATCAGTTCCGTGGTGCTCAGCCTTTTTTATTGTCCAACTCTGTCATCCATGCATGACTACTGGAAAAACCATAGCTTTGTCTAGATGGACTTTTGTCGCCAAAGTAATGTCTCTGTTTTTTAATATACTGTCTAGGTTTGTCATAGCTTTTCTTCCAAGGAGCAAGTGTCTTTTAATTTCATGGCTATAGTCACCATCTGCAGTGATTTTGGAGCCTAAGAAAATAAAATGTGTTGCTGTTTCCATTGTTTGCCCATCTACTTGTCATGAAGTAGATTGACATTTCTTTCTCCAGGGGATCTTCCCAACCCAGGGATTGAAACTGTGTCTCCTGCTTGGCAAGCAAATTCTTTACCATCTGAGCCACCAGGGATGCCCTCAAAGACTTACTTTAAGAGAAATTATATTTAAGAGAAAATTTGTTTAATATTATGAGTAAAAACCTTGGTAAAAACTGAAAAGAATATACACTGGATTTTATTTATTTTTAAACATTTACAGAAAGCATTCTAAATATTTTGCTTTATGTAGTCTTTAACTTTTATATAAAAAAGGAATATTTTATTTCCATGTTGTCAGTCAAGAGTTGTCCCCTGGAGAGCTGCAATGATGCATGTCTCCGACAAAGGGTAGTAAGTTAGAATGTACTGGACTGACCTGATGACAATGTCCAGAATGTAAGCCGTTTTGTTTAATCAATAAACCATTTCTAAGTCTTGCTTGTCATCAATATTACCTGGGAGGGTTTCTCATTTTGTTTTGTGTTTTTCATCTACAGATTCTACCTCTCATGTCCCATATCTTCTGAATCAGAATCTGGGGATGGTGCATACTATGGGGACCTGGGAATATATGTTTCTTAAGAGAAAGGAATGAGATGAAAGAAAAAGCACTTCTCCAGAGATTCTGATGGAAAGCCAGCCTCAGAAACTATCCGTTCAGATGACAAGACTACTGTCAAGCCTACTATCCATGTCCTCACTGAAGACAGAGCGGGAGGACACACATCTCTGAGCCGCACACCTGGGCAGAGAGGTGCACAAGGAGAAGAGCAGTGTTCTCGCTGTGGCTCATGTTTCAGCAAGTGGCCTCTTTCTCCACCTACACTGGAGGAAGGATCATTCAGATGGTGAGACAGGTCAGTCTGAATTTTACCATGCTAGAATTTCCCAGGGTGGTGAACAGAAACATCTGGAAAGAAAACAGCTGTTTTGGGCAATTTTCCCCCCAAATCAAATCTTCAGATGGAGAACATGACCACCTTGTGCTGCCATATTCCTGAACTTTAAGGACTGTTCTGTTACTTTTGTTTGAAACTGTAAGAAAATAAAGTTAAGAACAGTGATGCTATGCATACTGACAGTCTGTCTGCCTGACCAAACCTGAGTTGGACTCCTCTGAGACCTCTTCTGGACCAGGCCCAGATGCCACTCTGACCCTGGGCTGCTCAGATCAGTTTCGGGAAGAGTCCTGGTGGGTCAGTTTAGTGAAAATCTCCCACCGTCGACATGTGATTGAATTCCTCATCCTCCACCCTGGATGTGTTACCGCCCTCGTTACCAATCACCGCTGGCCTTGTGTAAGATTCCTGTTGAGTTGTTCCAGCAAGAGCCTCCAGCCCAGAACTCTCTATGTGCCTCTTTTACTGGAGGTGGTCCCAACCTCTCTACTGGAGAACCTCACGGCAGTGGTCTTCTTTACCACATTCAGCAAGTGTCAGAGAGCAAGTTTCTGGATGATACTCAAGTAGAACCTCACACTGGGTAGGGGCATCAGTACTCCTAACATGTTGCCCGGCAATGTTCAGCTCTTCTGCAGGCTTCCTTTTGTACCCAGAGACCAGAGATCTATGTGAGCTGGGAGCTGCAGGAAGGAGAGAAGATGTTGAGGGAAAACCATGATGATTTAGCTTGGGACACACTGAATCTGGACTTCCAGCAAGGAGGTATCTGGGGATATTTAAAAGGCATCTGAAGCCCAAGTACAAGCCAACGAAGAGGCCAAGATGAGAAACAGACCCCCAAGAGCTGTCCCCTGGAGAGCTGCAGTGGTGCACGTGGCCAACTGTGTCTGTGGAGGAGGGTGGTGCCCACATCTCCCAGATGAACATCACCAGGACACTCTTTGGTCTCTGGGGGTGGGGGTATCTGAGCAATAGGGTATCAGAAGGACTCCTGGGACTGGGCTTGTGGTAGGTGGTTTTGGGGACGGTTGAAGGATGTGGGGTCCACTCTGGACTGTGTGCTGTCATGAGGCAGGGATCATTTTATGCCTGGGGTTTTACAAATCTTACCTGGAAGCAGAGCAGATGATAGCAGGACTAAAGCTGTAACCAATAAAGAAGAAGCAGTCTTTCCTATTCACCAGGAAAATGGCATAGTTGATTCTTTTGTGTCTGATATGAAGCTTGCATTTTCCAGTGTTTAGAACTAACCACTTGGAGGTCTTGGTTTTGTCCTGCTGCGTCCTGGTCTTGAGGTGACTGTTGGGGACACTCAGTGTAGCTGCCATACTCACAGGGAGACCAGCAACAGCCGTGACAAGTCCAAGAGCTGGCCAGGCTGGCAGGAGGAGGCAGATGGAAGGTTCAAAACAGTATCTTGGTCCCTCTCCCTACCCCTTACTTTAAAGACAATGCGAGGCTTTCCTGGTGGCTCAGTGGTAAAGAATCTGCCTGCCAGTTCAGGACATGCAGGTTTGATCCCTGATCTGGGAAGATCCCCATAGAGAAGGAAATGGCAACCCACTCCAGTATTCCTACGGGAAATCCCACGGACCGGAGGTACCTGGAGGGTCCATGGGGCTGCAAAGAGTAGGACATGATTGAGTGACGAAACAACAAAGATGGTGAAAACAAAATGAGACAGACCCAAGAAGGCAACATGAGCTGTCCCCACTTCACATTTTGAAATACTTGTACCACTGTGCAGGGAAACAACAAACAAGACCACAGCAAAGCGGGGCTACTTGGAATTGCCACCTAGTGAGGTGGAGGTCGTCTGCTTCTTGTGGCTTGTGCAGAAGACTGTTGAATCCACTTGATTTAACTAAGTGCGGTTGGTTTATTGTCTAGCAGAGCCTACCTAAGAAACCCAGAAGCTTGTTAATGGATTGGTCTGTCATCAAGACTCAAATCATGTGTAAGAAATTGCAGCAAAGTGATAAAACCACGTCTTTTTAAAAAGTGATTTTCCATGCATTTGTAAGTGACGGAATTTTCTTGGTCCATTGTGACCTGAATGGCTCTTGTTAAAAGTGGATTTTAACACTCGTGCCTCTTGCTCAGACTCCTGAGGGGTTCTGTGAGACCGTCCGCCTGGCTAAATGGACCACGGTGTTTTCGAGAACACTTTTCAGACGTGGTTTTCTCAGACCAGATTTTTAAGGTTCCTATCAGCGCCATGGTTATGGCTCCATTCTTCCATAGCTGATTCTAGCACTTGCACTGGGGTGAGGGTCTGGTGCTCAGACGGAATGGTGTGCCGGTGCCTCAGCTGCAATAGAGCATCTTTTCACCTGGTCCCACACCCATCCTGTCAGGTCTGCTGCATCCTCGCCCCTCACCTGGGCACCATGGGCATATGAATGTCTCCTGCCTGCTCCTGAAGGACACAGAGCCCAGGCACCCCCGTCACGTGCTCACTGGCATTCGTGAGAAGCCCTGACACCCCAGCCTCCCTCGATCTCCCTGGGAATCCCCGTGACTCTGCGGGATGAACGCAGAGAGGGCAGCCTGGCACAGAGAGGTGGCAGCCTCTGGCTGCCTCCCATCCGCCTTCCGGGCCCTTTCCCCTGGGAAAGCCCGGCTGGGGACTGTGCGATCTATGGGTGTTTTCAAACCCAGACTTTGAGCCGGTCTCTTTGATGGCTCCATTCGTTATGCTCCCGTCGCTCTAGCATGTCAAGTGTGAGGACGTAAGCACGGATGCCATAATAGAGCCATTGTCGCCACATTGCTTGAGACCAAGAAAGAGGCCTATGCACCGCTGGTCGGATGCCAGCCACAGCCCCGCAAGGCCTTGCCCTCATCTGGTCTCTAAGACATGAAAGTGTAGCACCCAGAGGGGCCTGGAGCCACCCTCAACCCAGTAGGAAGGTTTCTTTGCAGCTTAGGAATCAAATCCGGGCAGCCTGGGAGCCCAGCAGATATTCATGGGTTCCAGTGTTATTTAAATCAGGTCTTTTCTGCGGCGCCCATTGACCCAGCCCTGGAAGGCCCTGCTTCCCCTCCCCCTGCCCCCGGGCAGTCCTGCAGCACATGCTGGGCTTCCTGCCACACCAGAATCACATTTGATTTGTCAACAGCTGACACCGCGAGTAACAGCTTTACACATATCATGTGCAATGTCCATACGCTGCTTAAATTCAAGACAATTGGTTAAATTTAACATTGCTGCAATATATTTTGAAACGCTCCTTTGAGCTTTTCTGGAGTAAATTGGCCCTTAAATGAAAACATACAGACAGGAGAAATCCCAGGTGCTTTAGATCAACAGAGACTTGGGTAATCCCATGGATTTGGGTATATCTGACATAAAGAACATTCATTA
This sequence comes from Tragelaphus eurycerus, assembly GCA_935064755.1. NCBI lineage: Eukaryota > Metazoa > Chordata > Mammalia > Artiodactyla > Bovidae > Tragelaphus > Tragelaphus eurycerus. The sequence continues at coordinate 23,553 of CAKXYN010000506.1, forward strand.
AACCTGGGGCCAACCTTGTAGCTGCTGTCAGCAGGCTAACTGGAACACTCACCCACAGTCCTCACGTGTGTCTATGACGGGTGCTTGACTGGGCTATTTTGATTTGTTCTCCTTTCCTAAAATGCCTCGAATATTATGGGCTTCCAGTTTTTCAGCCAAGAAGTTTTTCAGTTGGGAGGTTCAAATTGAGATCCATAAACGGAAAAGAAGTGTCCATTTTATGTGTCAGGAATATATTTAAGTTCCTATGAATTCATATTAACAAAGACACACAATTTATTTTCCTATGGTTGGGTGTTTATTTTATGAGCATCATTCTTGGAGAGACGTGGTGAGTGCGGGTCTGTCACACACGCCCAGCATCGCCAAGAGGAAACCCTGCCATTACTGGGGAGCTGGCGTTCAGACACAAAGCTCTGAGACAAGCAGTGAAAGCAGAGACCTGCAGCTTTCCCTCACAAACTCAAGGCTGGTTTTTGCCCCCTGCTTCCTTTCACATATAATGGCTACGGTTAAATTTTATTCCTATAGCACCACTGTTTGAAAGCACCTCAATGGATAACAAGGGTGAAGGAAGTCACTTGATATTTGAAAGCGGGGAACTAGATTCATATAGCATCGGAAAGTCCACTCCTAGTATCTGAATTCTATGAAATTCAAACATAATCCCATTAACAGTGCAGAATGCAGGAAGTGTTTCTTAAAATAGAAATATACTCTGTAATGTAGTAGTCTAGTCTTTTACTGGTAGGTTCTGCTTTAGTAATACAAATTTTAAAGTAGAGTTAAGGTGAAAAGTCTCAGTGAATGTAATTATGCACTATTACATTTTTTTTTCTTAAGCAATATAAAATGCTTTCTCAAGACAGTACCAGGCAAAGAAAAACAGAAAAACAGAACAACAGGGCAGGATAGGAAACCAAGAGATAAACCCACCCAACTATGTTTTGAACTGTGGTGTTGGAGATTTTTTTTGAGTCCTTTTGTTGAAGGAGTTGTCTTTTTGTGGGGTTTTTTTTTTTTTTTTATAGAAAATATTAATTTAATTTTTTTACCTCATAGATTTCTAGAAGAATGTATGGGGGAGGGATGGGGGGGGGGAGGGGGGGGAGAGGGGGGAGGGGGGGGAGGTAGGGCGGGGGTGGAGGGAGGGGGGGGGAGTCGCCTGCTGCTGCTGCTGCTAAGTCACTTCAGTCGTGTTCAACTCTGTGCGACCCCATAGACGGCAGCCCACCAGGCTCCCCTGTCCCTGGGATTCTCCAGGCAAGAACACTGGAGTGGGTTGCCATTTCCTTCTCCGATGCATGAAAGTGAAAAGAGAAAGTGAAGTCGCTCAGTTGTGTCCGGCTCTTAGTGACCCCATGGACTGCAGCCTACCAGGCTCGTCCACCCATGAGATTTTCCAGGCAAGAGTACTGGAGTGGGGTGCCATTGCCTTCTCTGTATGGTTGCCTAATCTATGACAAAGGAAACAAAAATATGCAATGGAGAAAAGACATTCTCTTCAGTAAGTGGTGCTGGGAAAACTGAATAGCTACATGTAAAAGAATGAAATCAGAATACTCCCTACACCCGACACAAAAATTAACTCAAAATAGATTAAACACCTAACTGTAAGGTAGGCAACTATAAAAGTCTTAGAGGAAGATGTAGGCAAAACACTCTTGAGACATAAATTACAGCAAGCTTTGGCACAGCAAAGGAAACCATAAACAAAATGAAAAGACAGGCCTCAGAAGAGGAGAAAATATTTGCAAATGAAGCAACTGACAAAGGATTAATCTCCAAAATATACAAATTGCTCATGTAGCTCAATATAAAAAATGCAAACAACCCAATCAAAAATGGGTGGAAAATAGACGCTTCTCCAAAGAGGACATAAAGATGGCCAACACATGAAAAGATGCTCAACATCACTAATTATTAGAGAGATGCAAATTGAAACCACAATGAGGTATCACCTCACACCAGTCAGAAAGGCCATCACCAAAAACCGACAAATAATAAATACTGGAGAGGGTGTGCAGAAAAGGGAACCCTCTTGCACTGTTGGTGGGAATGTAAATTGGTGTAGATACCACGGAGAAAAGTATGGATTCCTTAAAAAACTAAAAATAGGACTACCATATGACCCAGCAATCCCACTTCTGGGCATACACAGGGAGAAAACCACAATTCACAAAGATACAGGCACGCCAATGTGCATAGCAGCACTATTTACAATAGCCAAGAAAGGGAAGCAAGCTAAATATCCATCAACAGAGGAACTGATAAAGAAGCTGTGGTACCTATATACAATGGAATATTACTCAGCCATAAAAATAAATTAAATTGTGCCATTTGCAGAGGCGCGTATGGACCTAGAAAACAGTCATACAGATTAAGGTGAATGAGAAAAAAAAAACAAGTTATTTTATATGTGTACATACATATAGTAACATATGTATGTGGAATCTAGAAAAATGGTACAGATTAACTTATCTGCAGAGATAGTGACACACATGTAGAGAACAAATGTATGGACACCAAGAAGCGATGGTGGTGGGATGAACTGGGAGACTGGGATTGACATATACACACTATTGATTTTACTATGTATCAATAAAGCAGATAACTAATGAGAACCTACTGTATCGCACAGGGAATTTACTCAGTGCCCTCTGGTGACCTAAGTGGGAAGAAAATCCAAACATGAGGGGATATATGCGTATGTACAGTTGATTCACTTTGTTGTACAGCAGAAACTAACACAAACTAGCTATATGCCACCAAAAAAAAAAGTCAGTGACAGGCAAGAAAATCATCAAAGTATATCTCAGCAAAAATTGATATAAAAGAATATATGTATATTCTTTATAGACTTGGCAAAATAATCACAAATATGTTACAAAAATTCTGTACAGCAAGTTTTGGAAATGTTATTTTTTTTAAATGCTGAAAACAATTGTTGCACATTATCCAAACATCAAGAGATTTCCATATCACCACCTACACAAAGATTCTGACAAGATTTTTTTCAATCAAGGAAATTGTTGTAACTTACTTTAAAAATACCTATGTTATACTATAAGGCACGGACGCTGTAAACCTTACATCTTGTAACTTCATTTCTCTTTAGGACTGAATCTCAGCACTTCCACTATAAGTAGATACTTTGGAACAAAAAGAAAATACAGCTCCCTGAATCCCATTCTTTTATTATTTCAAATAATTTGAGAAAACCTCCAAATCTTCCCTTCTTCTAACCCTGGGGACCATAACTCTTTTCTGTTTCCAATTCTTACACTGACCTCCTTTTCTCACTGGTGTTTTGGAAAGGCAGGTGAGGAAGAGAGGAAGAAGGAACTCCATATCCGCAGGGATTTGGAGAGCACCCTTTTCGTCACCTTTAATGGGTCCAAACAAACTGTATCTGCAGGGGGAAGTGGGCTTTGGGAACACAACAGTGAGAGGAGGGCACTGGGGTGGTTCCGACCAGTGGGAGTCACCACCCACCACACCCCTGTGGGCATGAGTTGCATGAGCTGCCAGTCCACCGTGTGAGTTGGGCTCATGGCTTCATCTGCCTGCTAGCTTCCCCACCTGTGTGATGAGCATAACATGGCCAGCTCAGAGTCTTCTTGAGGTGTCTACTGGTGGCACACAGATTTCTAAGGACCCCATGGACTGTAATCCACCAGGCTTTTCTGTCCATGGAAGAATACTGGAATGGGATGCCATTTCCTTCTCCAGGGGATCTTCTTGACCCAAGGATGGAACCCACATCTCCTCCATTGGCAGATGGATTCTTCACCACAGATCCACCAGGGGAGCCCAAAAAACAAGAGATTTCTAAGGAGGGAAAACCTGAAGATAGATTTGTGTGAGCTTAGGAAAGAGGGAATGAACACAAAACCACTATAAGCTGAAAATATCCTTTTCCTACCTCTCTGATCCTTCACTCCTCCACCCCTACCCCTAAAACACACACTCGCCATAAAACATACTGAAATTAGGAAGGTGCTGGGGCAGTACGGAGTGAGTGGGATCAACCAGTCACCCCAGGAACTTGCAGAGGCCTGGAAGGAGGCTCAGACATTAGAGGAACCCAGGGGGGACAGGGATTCTTCTGGAGCTAGGGTGAACTTCCCAGGATGGAGACTAAATAGAGTCAATGTCTGATTTCCCATTTTTAGAGACTCAACACCTTAGCTTAGGGTTTGATCTTTGACATAAATTGTAGCAATATTTTTTGGATCAGTCTCCTAAAACAAAAGAAATAAAAGCAAAAATGAACAAATAGGACTTAATTAAGTTTAAAACCTTTTGCACAGCCAAGAAAACTATTGACAAAACGAAAAGATAACCAATAGAATGAGAGTAAATATTTGCAAATGATGAGACCAAGAAGGGGTCATACCCAAAATATACAAACAGCTCATGCAAACTAGTATCAAAGCCCCAAACAATCCAATCAAAAGCTGCCTGAAGACTTCAACAGACATTTCTCCAAAGAGGACATGCAGATGTCCAGCTAGCATATTAGAAGGTGATCAATATCACTAATTATTAGAGAAATGCAAATCAGAACCACAATGAGGTATTACTGCACACCTGCCTGAATGGCCAGCATCAAAAAGTCTACAGATAACAAGTGTTGGTGGGGATGTGGAGAAAAGGGAAACCTCCTGCACTGTTGGTGGAAATATCAACTGGGGTAGTCACTATGGAGAGCAGTATGGAAGTTCCCTAAAAAACTAGAAGTAGAACTATCATATGATCCAGCAATACCACTTCCGGGTTTACATCCAGAGAAAACAAAAGCACTAATTCAAAAAGATGCATGAATCCTAACCCCAGTGTTTGTTGTAGCGCTACTCACAATAGCCAAGACATGGAAGCAAACCAAGTGTCCATCAATAGTCAACGGGATTAAGAAGATGTGATATATATATACACACACAATGGAACACTACTCAGCCATAAGAAGAATGAAATAATGCCATTTGTAGCAACATGGATAGATCTTGAGAATATGTTTAGTGAAATAAGTCAGATGACAAAAGTAAACATTTTTGTATCACTTATATGTGAAATCTAAAAATAACACAAATGGATATATATATGCAAAACAGACTCACAGATACAGAAAAAAAAAAAACTTACAGTTAACAAAACGAACAGGGATGGGGGAAGGGACGAATTAGGGGCATGGAATTAACAGATACAAATGACTATACATAAAATAGATAAGGATATATCATATAGCACAGGGAATTATACTCAATATCTTCTAATAGCCTCTGTTTGTGTGTGTGTGAGTTGCTCAGTCATGTCTGACTCTTGGCAACCCCATGGACTGTAGCCCACCAGGCTCCTGTGTCCATGGGATTCTCCAAGCAAGAATACTGGAGTGGGTAGCCATTCCCTTCTCCAGGGCATCTTCCCAACCCAGGGACTGAACCTGGGTCTTTTGTATCACAAGCAGATTCTTTACTCTCTTAGCCACTGGGGAAGCCCCTAACAGCCTATAATAACCTACAATGGAATATAATCTACAAAAGCACTGAATCACTAACTGAATACTGATAGTGAGATAATACTGTGAATCACCTATACTTTCATTAAAAAAATAAATAAAAAAGAGTCTTGTCTTTCAAAGTCTTAAAGTCTGGCTCCCATCCCGCTGTGCTAACTTGGTGTGTCTGCCCCACAGCCCTCTCCTTCTGTCGTCTGGTCTCCTCCTCCTTGCTGAGCACATCTGAGGGCTTGGGGTTTTCCATCTCCTCATTCTCCCTTTGAATGACTTCTTCAGGCTTACTCATCATTCAAGGATCAGTCCACATTCCAGGCAAACATTGTACCTTCTTGGAATCTTCAGCAACTCCAGTTCAGACCTCTCCCTCATCTCTTACATGCTGTCAGTACTTATTTTATGCATAATTCAGCATCATAAGTGGAAATATGAGAGGATCAACAACTCTAAAATAAAAACGAGACTCTCTCATCCACTCTTCCAGGTTCAGCTATGGGTCTGTGAATTGAGGAAATCACATGCTGAAGTTGAAAAAGCAGTTAGGTGTTTTGTTTTGGGTTTTTTTTCATAAGTTCAATTCAGTTCAGTCGCTCAGTCATGTCTGACTCTTTGCGACCCCATGGACTGCAGCACACCAGGTTTCCCTGTCCATCACCAACTCCTGGACCTTGCTCATACTCACATCCATGGAGTTGGTGATGCCATCCGACCATCTCATCCTCTGTCGTCCCCTTCTCCTCCTGTCTTCAATCTTTCCCAGCATCAGGGTCTTTTCCAATGAGTCAGTTCTTTGCATCAGGTGGCCAAAGCTAAGTTTCAGCTTCAGTATCAGTCCTTCTAATGAATATTCAGGACTGATTTCCTTTAAGATGGACTGGTTGGATATCCTTACAGTCCTCTGGGATTCTCAAGAGTCTTCTCAGATACCACAGTTCAAAAGCATCAGTTCTTCAGCCCTCAACTTTCTTTATGGTCCATCTCTCACATCCATTCATGACTACTGGAAAAACCGTAGCTTTGGCTAGATGGACCTTTGTTGGCAAAGTAATGTCTCTGCTTTTTAATATGCTGTTTAGATTGGTCATAGCTCTTCTTCCAAGGAGCAAGCATCTTTTAATTTCATGTTTGCAGTCACCATCTGCAGTGATTTTGGAGCCCCCCCCTCAAATAAAGTCTGTCACTGTTTCCATTGTTTCCCCATCTATTGCCATGAAGTGATGGGACCGGATGCCATGATCTTCGTTTTCTGAATGTTGAGCTTTAAGCCAACTTTTTCACTCTCCTCTTTCATTTTCATCAAGAGGCTCTTTAGTCCTTCTTCACTTTCTGCCATAAGGGTGGCGTCATCTGTGTATCTGAGGTTATTGATATTTCTCCCAGCAATCGGGATTCCAGCCTGTGCTTCATCCAGCCTGGCACTTCGCATGATGTACTCTGCATATAAGTTAAATAAGCAGGGTGACAATATACAGCCTTGATGTACTACTTTCCCAATTTGGAACCAGTCTGTTGTTGCATGTCCAGTTCTAACTGTTGCTTCTTGACCTAGGATACAGATTTCTCAGGAGGCAGGTAAGGTGATCTGGTATTCCCATCTCTTTAAGAATTTTCCACATCTCTTTAAGAATTTTCCATTTCTTAAGCACATAAAAAACGATAGACCCTTAATAAATGTTTCATTAGAAAAGAAAAAAATCCAGTGGATGGGTAAGTGAATGAATGTGAGGCCCATGGCTAGGTACTTTGATTAATTAATTAAATCCAGTTCTCGTCTCAAGGAATTTGTATTATGAAAAGGAAGGTAAACTCTTTGCAATTTTCTTTCATACAAAACAGAATGACCACAATATCCTGGGAGATGACAGGAGAGAGGGACTAATTATGACTGCCTCAGAAAAGGTCTCATAAACAAGACAGGAGTTGAGTTCATGTGGAAAGGAACTACAAGGTGGAGCCAGAGTTGAAGAGCTTCCAGAAGGCCATTCTGGGAGGATATGAGTAACAGATTGGAGCAAAGACATGGACAGGGGGTGGGTTCCTTAAAACTTGAGCCTGTGTCTGGCTCCTGTGTCCTCTCCCTCGTCGCAGTGGCTGGGGCTCGAGCTGCTGCACCAGTGTTGGCTCTACTTTTTGACTGTGTTCTTAAAGGCAGGGGGCTGGCTGTTACAGCATTTTGGGGGCAGGGTGGGTCTCAGCAGCAGGCTGAGGACAGAAGGTCTGGAATGCTCATCTCAGGAAGACAGGACATGGTACGATGGAAAGGGCACTGACTTCCTCCGCTCAGACTGCCATGACGGAATGCCAGAGATGGGCAGAGACCTGGGAGAGACCAGGCAGAGACCCTGGTGTAGTTCCCAGGGGCCTCAGAGTGTGAGTACGGATGTGATGTAGCACCCAGGGTACCAAGCCTGCTCCTTGGGCAGGTTTCTGCATAAGTGTATTTTGGAAGAGGAAAATCCGAGGCCCATGCAACTAGAGGTTTAGGACACGTGGCCAGCACAAATGGTGCAAACCAGATTCTAGGCCATCTGGTCCAGGGTGACTGTCCTGCGTCGGCTGTGCTCCTCAGTGTCAGGAACTGTTCTTTATTGGGTGACTCCTCCTCAGCGGGTGCAAGGTGATGCTGCTTTTTGCATAAAAGTGCCAGTCCTTCCAACTTATCGTGAACACTGCTAAAAGCAGAGGTTCTGTTTTTGTTCCTCACACTCTGGCCATCACGGTGTCCTCTCCACTGCCAAAAGCTGGAGATGGCGCCACGTTGTGCAGACACCCATCCCCAGCGGGAGAGTCCCAGAGCCCTCCTCGAGCATTTTCTTTGTTGCTTTCAGGTTATTCTTCTCCACAGAGGGGGTATAGGTCTAACTGTACACATACTTGCAGCAGGGGAAGGAAAACCGTAAGTTGACATGAACTTCAAGGCACCCTGGGGTGAGACAGGAGAGACCCCTGGACATCCCCCCAGAGTGAGTTCTGAATGGACCAGTGGGTGAACAATGAGGGTGGTGAAGCAGCACCATGTTAGGACTCAGATGCTCTGTGGACTCAGGATGGCCCAGTGACAAGGTTCTCCTGAGGGTAAAGGAGCAGCTTACATACCCCCAGGTGCTCGTGCATGTTCTGAGGACATTCTAAGATATGATGGGGGTGATTCGAGGCATTTCTGGCCCATGAAACCAGGACAGCAGTAATAGTCTAGGCAAGGCCAGGGCTGACATCCTACACCCAGTTGTGACTGCCATGGATGGAGGTAACGTCTGCGAAGAAAGTTTAAAAGTCCTCTAATCCCACCCAGCCCTCTGAGAGATGGAAATCCCACATTCTGACAGACAAGAAGGGGGTTGTTACTTGTGTAGGATCAAAGGGCTTTCTAAAGGCAGGGCTCCTGTCAAAACCCATGCTGACTCAGCCACTGTCTTCCCCCGTGCTGCCGCCCAGTGATCCCACTGGTAGGGTAACAAGGCCTATCTCCTGCAATTGGTTAGCTCACGTCAGGTCCCCACCACACAAGGCATATGAGAACCAGGCCCCATTGGCTCCGGGGAATTGAATTTAGCCCCACCAGCGCCTGGCCGTCATTCACAAACATCACCGTTCAGACTGTGGGGTTCTCTCAGTGCCCGTGAATATATCTCACTGCAGATTATGTCGGGTGATAATCGTCTCTGTGCACATTCAATGGTTCCTCCCAGATTTGCTTTACAATCTGGTGGATGCTAAGTTGTTACTATGGCAGGGCTTCCTCCACTTCATTTTATATTACTGCCATGCTTATGGGCTCAATGTTGTAGTTATATTTAATTTCACTCACAATTAGGGGCTATTTTGGTCATTTGTTGGCTTCTTCCAGCTTTGCAAATCGAGTTCTTTATATGGGGCCAAATGAGGGCAGGGCAGCGTGCAACAGCAGACTTTGTGCCATCTTTCCAGAGGCGGCTCTGCTAGTTTAATATTGCCCTGATACCCAGACCTGAGTGTTGGACTATAAAGAAGGCTGAATGCCAAAGAATCGATGCTTTCTAATTGTGGTGCTAGAGAAGACTCTTGAGAGTCCCTTGGACTGTAAGGAGATCAAACAGTCAATCCTAAAGGAAATCAACCCTGAATATTCATTGGAAGGACTGATGCTAAAGCCGAAGCTCCAATACTTGGGCCACCTGGTATGAAGAACTGACTCATTGGAAAAGACTCTGATGCTGAGTGAGATTGAAGGCAGGAGGAGAAAGAAGGTGGCAACAGAGGATGAGATGGTTGGATGGCGGGATGGCGTCATCAACTCAATGGACATGAGTTTGAGCAAACTCTGGGAGACAGGGAAGGACAGGGAAGCCTGGTGTGCTGCAGTCCATGGGGTCACAGAGTCAGACACGATTGAATGATTGAACAACAGTTACATTCATACAATCATCTTTCCTTGTTCCTTTCTCCATGTTCACTGACAGACGAGTATCAATGCCATTCTGTTGACTTTGTTTCTAGCATTTATAAACTTGATGCTTCGCATCTTGCTCTTTAAAAGTTTGATACTGAAAAAGTACTAGAGATTAGGAGAGGGTACTGTGTTAACTAATCACACAGCAATGTGTGCAATGCAATTTGCTATGAGAGGCACACTCCCAGTGCAGTGTGGAAAGTTCTGCATTGTAACACAACATCTACAGCAGACTCACCCATGACCCAGGCGTGTTCTGATGGACGTCTTGTCCCAGTAGAATGCACGCTCGGTCTAGGAAACTTGAGTTAGTGAAGCAGAAAGCTAATTCCAAGGATATCACCTTCTCCAAATACAGGTTTTGCTTACAACAGCCTCTTTCAGAGGCACATGGAAGGAATATTTACAATTGGAGCATAGCAAATGCAGTCTTTCCATCTTGTCAGCAGTGATGAGGGAAATGCTGAGGTCCCCTGAGCAGGAGACATATCAGCAAGGACAGAACCTTCCACACCAGGTGACCCCCAGTGGCTCCGGTGGCAGCTCCCTCCACTGCATTTGCTTGAGAGGCTGCCCAGGGTCATCGTGTCTTGTGGGTCAGTGGATTAACTCGCAGACTAACTCACTGGACCAGCTCCTCCCGAACCCCAACTCGAGAGACAGAGCTGACCCAGGAGATCCCACCAACATGGACATCAGGACATGGCAGGTCACAGGGAGCAATGTGAGCCCAGCATCCCTCCTCCAGCACTCACAGTGTCCTCTGCTCACTGCAAAACCCTCCTTTCCCCCATCAACACAGCACCACCTGGAGTTATATACCTTGCCTGGGTCACCCGACCACCTCAAAAGGACCTGCCAGATGGCTCCATGTGCAGGCTGTTGGAGGACACAGCCTCTGGGGTGCTCCTCCATCCATCCTGCACAGCCTCTGGGGTGCTCCTCCGTCCGTCCTGCACAGCCTCTGTGGTACTCCTCCGTCCATCCACAAGATGACAAGAGGGAGAAGGCACAGGAGTGCTGAGCTAATCACACAAGCAGTTTCAGCCTGACAGGCCCCCTGAACCTGTCCAAGGGGTCACCCGCTGCTCCAGTGCCACCTCTAAGCCGGCCCTCTCCCCCTCTATTACTCTGGGTGAGAGACCAGGAAAGACACTCGGCAACTTCGACTGATTCATCCAACTCATGAAGAGCTGGATGTGGAAGACAGAATCTCAGAGTTTCAGTCCTACCTCCTGGAGTTACAGGTAGAGTCTGTAAACTGTAGGCAGACAAAGTGCTGTGACATAGCTGCTAAGTGTTACCATTGACAGTGCCTCAGAGATTCCTATCGGCCCATCAGTTTCAAACAGATTCCACCGGGAAGAGTGCACCAGAGGGGAAGGCGCAGCCCCTCAAGAACTCTGTGGGGAAGAGCCATGTTTTTAAACTCACTGGCGGCACACGGGACCCTGGGTGAGTGCCCGGAGCAGGGAGGACCTGTGCCTAAGCTCAAGCAGCCCTGCAGGGGGACGTGGCCAAGGCCTGGCAACTGCGGGGGCAGAGCCCACTGGGCAGAAAGCCAACTCCGGACGTGGAAACAGAAAGAATGATGTCTTGGTTTTAGGAAAAGTGGGGAAAGTGGGACTTTGTTGGTTTGAGGCAAGATTATTCAGTTTATAGGGCTTCCCTGATAGCTCAGTTGGTAAACAATCTTCCTGCAATGCAGGAGTCCCCAGTTTGATTCCTGGGTTTGGAAGACCCACTGGAGAAGGGAAAGGCTACCGATTCCAGTATTCTGACCTGGAGAATTCCATGACTGTATTAGTCCATGGGGTCACAAAGAGTCAGACATGACTGAGCAACTTTCACTTATTCAGTTTATGGTTCCACAGCCCACTCTGGACACTCTGGGTCTCCCAGACCCCCATCAGGAGGACTGGTGGCCAGGGCACGGTCTTTGCTCTCCCAGGGGTCCCAGGCATGGGCCTCTGAAGAATCAGGTGCTGATGCAGCACCGGCGCAGGTCGGCCGTGGCCCACTGGTGGGCACACCTGTCCCTGGGTTGCAGTTCACACTCTTTGGTCCTTTACTACAACTGTCTCTGGCCGCAGGGCTGGCTTCCTCCCCTGTCTGGCCATCAGTCCGCTTTGCTGAACGGTGATGACTAGCCCACCCTGTCCTTTGATGCATGGACAGTCCCACCAACAGAAAAGAGTGAGGAGGGGCCTTGGCTCCATCAAGCTAAAGGGGAGGCACTGAATGGTGCTTAAGCTGTCAGACCCCGTGCTGGGTTGTGTGCTGAACCCCCAGCAGAAGATTTCACCTCAAAGCTTCACGCCCAGAACATGTTGAAACGACTCTTATGTTTCTAGGGCAACTAACATTCAGGTTTAGCTACTAGTAGATATGTAAACACGTGATGTCACCTGTGATTCTGCCAGCTCTTGTTTGTGGTGTTTTAACAGCTCACCTTTCATTGGCATATACAGCCTATATCACAAGGTCTCCTGAAAAGTGGGACAGCTGTTTGAGTCATAAAAGATAAATATATCCTGGAACAACCATTGTTTCCAGCCCCTGGATCATTTCAGAGGACATTTCCAGGGCAAACAGATGATGTAAGCTTCAGAAACACACCTGCAAGTCGTGTGACTTTCCGGGATCGTGTGAAGTCTGCAAACAATATTGAGATCCAAACAGCCCATGTCCTATGAGAAGAATGTTCGCTTGTGTTCTCAGGTAGGGCGATGTTCATTTTCTTAAAGGAATACACCTCATTTTATCTCACTAAAGCCTTTATCACAAACTTCCGGCACATAAAATGCACTAGTAAAAAAAAAAAAAAATGCTTTGGGTATACCAGCAGTCTGCATTACACAAAACCGATAAAAATCAAATTAAAAATTAAACACTTATGACCCAAGGAACTGCTGAACGACTCAGCAGAGAAGAACATCTGTAACCCTAAAGCCCAAAGTCTTGAGATTTGAATTTTCCTGTTGTGCTTACTTAATTACTGTGGATAGTTACTTGTTGGGTCCTGACAGGGTGATGACTGGGCTGCAGAAATTATTACTCCCTCAGGGAGTTCCTGAGGAAATTCTAGAGGGGAAAACTCTGTCTCCAGCACCCAGGTGTGACTGCCATTGTGTTACAGAGTCCTGTGCATGGTGCACAAATCCTGGAGCAGAGAGAGACAGCATGATGGATAGCACTCACTTCTGTATCATGTCAGGAGTAGACTTTAACTTCTAATTCCTTAACCTGGGAAAAAAGGACAAAACTTGTTTTTTATTCAATTAAGTGAATAACCCACTTTGTAAGCACTTTCATTAGTAGGAATGTAAATTTATGACTTAATGGTAAGCCAGGGCTTCTTTTGCCCCAAATCCATCCCATGCACCCAGACTGCCAGTGTCCAGCAACTAGAAACCACGCTTGGGTCATTTTTGTGGCCCCCACGTGCTTGGCATAGTACAGAGCAGATTCTCAATACATGCTCACTAAAATGAGCTGTGAAGCATGGAAAGATGTTCAGTATCACTTGTCATTAGGGAAATGCAAATCAAAACTACAAAGAGGTATCACCTCATACCAGCCAGCGTTACCATCATCAAAAAACTACAAATAATGCATATTGGAAAAGAATGTGGAAGATTGGAATGGAACCTTCCTACACTGTTGGTGGGAATGGAAATTAGTACAGCCAATATAGAGAACAGTATGGAGGTTCCATAAAAATGTGAATATGGACCTACCATATGACACTGCAATTCCACTCCTGGGCATATCCAGTGAAAAAAACCGGGGACCTGAACAGATACGTGCATCCCAATGTTCATTGTAGCGTTGTTTATGACAGCCAAGACAAGGAAGCAACCTAAATGTCTATAGACAGAGGAATTTTTTTTTTTTTTCTTTATTATTAATCCTCCCTGGATAAAGAAGGTGTACATACACACAATGGAATATCACTCAGCCATTAAAAAAAGATGAATTAATGCCATCCGCAGCAACATGGATGGACCTAGAGAGTGTCACATTGAGTGAAGTAAGTCAGATAGAGAAGGAGAAATATTGGATGGCATCCCTTATATGTGGAATCTAAAAAGAAATGGTACAAATGAACTTATCTACAAAGCACAAACAGACTCACAGACTTGGAGAACGAATTTATGGTTATCAGGGGGGAAAGTTGGGGAGAAGGGATAGTTAGGGGAGCTTGGGATGGACATGTACACATTGCTATGTTTAAAATGGATAATCGATAAGGACCTACTGTATAGCACAGAGAACTCTGCTCAGGGTTATCTGGCAGCCAGGATCAGAGCGGGGGTTGGGAGAGAAGGGATACATGTGTATGTATGGCTGAGTCTCTTTGCTGTTCACCTGAAACTGTCTCAACATTGTTAATTGGTTATACCCCCAACACAACATAAAGAGTTAAATAAAATAAGCTGTGAAAGATTATACAGCTTTGGTTTGATTCTATTAGTATATTTATGATTTTACTTCCAAGTGGCAAATTCAAAATATTTAAGATTTGAGATGGCCAAGTGTACTGAAGTTCTTAATTAGAGACAATGTAAGTCTTCCACACGTTGAGTGTCCAGAGGACTGTGTTTAGTGGGTCTCTGAGCTCAGTGGGAGAAAAAAACTGTGACCCTTCTGCCAGAAAAATAAGGAACAATGAGCCAGAGAAGCAGGTTTTACTTTCAGTTCTGGCACCAAATATCTGCATTATCTCAAGTTCTCCGCTGCAGTTCATTTCAGCTATCTTGGGATGAAAATACTCATCTTACAGGGCGTCGTGAAGACGAAACAGGACAATAGGTATGAAACTGCTTTCGAAAGTTGAGTGTAGCAGGCACGCATTTATAACATCTTTATTATTTGCATAAAGAAGCATTTTCATGCTGCTGAATTATGCATAAATTATAGAAAATACATCTGACATAACAAATCTGATCCAGACTTTGGAAATGACAGTCAAATCGTTCTCCTAGATTTGTTTCCAGAAACAAACAGAACTTTGCAAATAATATTAATACTCTAAATAATAAGCTGCCACATCAGTACAGTAACACGGGAGCAGTAAAGTGAATCAATCCAGCGTGAAGATAATGGAGACCATCATAAAACAATATAGGCTAAGTTATGGGACTCCGGGATGTAGATGAATGTGGAACATTAGTAAATGCCTTCACAGTTATTTTCTCACTCCATCATGGAAACCACACAGGATGGTATAAGCTATTATTTGGAGTTATACTGCTTTGCCCTTTCTCACTCATCAAAACTGACATCAGAGTAATGGCACTTGATAGAGTGATTCTTGATTAAGCAGAGAGTACTTAGCTGATGTGGCTTCCCAGGTGGTTCTGCAGTAAAGAATTCACCTGCCCATGCAGGAGACTCAGGAGGTCCAGTTTTGATCCCTGGGTCAGGAAGATCCTTTGGAGTAGGAAGTGGCTACCCACTCCAATACCCTTGCCTGGAGAATATCATGGACAGAGGAGCCTGGCAGGCTATAGTCCATGGGGTCGCAAAGAGTCAGACACAACTTGACCCGCAGACCTAGCTGCTATAATTGGCTTATTTATCTACTTTGCTCCATAACTGAGAGGAGCTTCTCAGAAAAGTTTCAGATGTGCCACAGGCTGAAATGATTCAGAATCAACTCCAGGTAATTTGAATTTGGGCCACAGTCACACATTCATGAAATCTGAAAACTCCAGGAAAGCAGGGAAACCATGTGAGGAAGGTAGCTACCGAGAAAGATGGCACTCCATTCCAGTGCTCTTGTCTGGAGAATCCCAGGGACAGAGGAGCCTGGTGGGCTGCAGTGCATGGGGTCACCAAGAGTCGGACACGACTGAGCAAATTCACTTTCACTTTTCACTTTCATGCATTGGAGAAGGAAATGGCAACCCACTCCAGTGTGCTTGCCTGGAGAATCCCAGGGATGGGGGAGACTGGTGGGCTGCCATCTATGGGGTCGCACAGAGTTGGACACGACTGAAGCGACTTAGCAGTAGCAGAGGTCATCTTACCCCTGGTCGTTAGTGAGAGAAAGACAATATAGAGATCACCACCAGTCATGCAGAGATCATTATTCTTAGTCATATTTATGCTCAAACTGGCTTTCCTTGGGCACAGGGTGCTACTTTGGACTCTTTCCCTTACAGCCATCAACTGGTTCAACCAAGGGGAAACCAGTGCGTTCTCTGTGACTAGAGCTACCTTCAGAACAACATCAGCACCACAGGCAGCTTGCTAGAAATGCAGATGCTGGCTCAGCCCAGATCCACTGAGCCAGGACTGTTCCAAAGCTCTCCAGTGAGGCTGGTCCAGGCAGCACCCTCTGAGAACCAAGTGTCTGGGAGGACTAGGAAACTTCCAGCTCAGCTCTTCTTAACTTCAGGGCCAAGGAACACACTTTAATCAATAAACACAAAACGTGGGGAGAAATCAGGTGGGGAGAAAGGGCTGGTGGACAAGGAGCAGAAATCTGAGAGGTGGGAGATGGGAGTAAACAGAACCCCTGGAGAAGGGAGCGTGTGGAGAGAGAGAGCGCAGACAAGGAGAGCTTTTCCCGAAGAACCCCGGAGGTGCTGGGGAAGCAGGGGTCTGGAGTCAGAGCAGGCGGAGGTGTTAAGAATGTTCTTCAGGGGGTGTCGCCCTTTGAAATGCTGGCGGGGACTGGGCACTGAAGATTTGTGTCTCCCCAAAACCCACATGTTGAAGCCCTGCCCCACAGTGGGATGACGATTGGAGGTGGGGTCTCAGGGGGTGATGAGGGTTAGATGAGGTCACAGGGAGGAAGCCAAGGGGATGGGAATGATGCTCTTATAAGGAGAGGGGGATCAGAGCTCCCTATCGGTCTGCCAGGCGAGGACACAGGGGAGACGTTGTCTGTGGGCCAGGAGGGGTCTCACCAGACGCTGGCAGTGCCGCACTGTAGACCGCAGCCTCCAGGAGAATAAACGTCTGCTACTTAAGCCGCCATCCGTGGTGTTTGCTGTAACAGCAGGAATGGACTAAGATAACTGGTATATTAACTGTTACTCACAGGTCAACTTACTAATTCTTAGTCTGTCTTTATAAGTTGAGAATAAAATTTTTGCCTAATCTTCCAGTTTAAAAAATAAAATGTTTGGATAGTGCTGGAGTGCACATAAAAATGAATATTTCATATGTGCTTTTTTTCCCATAAACCCTCCATACTCAAAGTGATTTAGGTCATTCAAACTGTTCTTAAATGATTTGTTTTCTATCAAGTCCTTGTTGTTACCGTTGTTTAGTTGGTCAGTTGTATCTGACTCTTTGTGACCCCATGGACTGTAGCTAGCCAGGCTCCTCTGTCCATGGGATTCTCCAGATAAGAATACTGGGGTGGGTAGCCATTTCCTCCTCCAGGGACCTTCCCGAACCAGGGATTGAACCCACGCCTCCTGCACTGGCAGGCGGATTCTTTATCGCTGAGCCACCTGGGAAGCTGGTCAAGTCCTCAAATTCACATGGATTTCTATTCATCAGAAGGCAGACGTGACCACATTTTCCAGTAAAGTCCATTCTCTGAATCCTGGGACACATGGAGACATGTCAGCAGGATGCCCCACACCTTTAGAAGTCACACACACCTTTGTGGGTCTGGGCCACATCACCTGAGTTAGCAGGACAGCAGCAGGCACAGAGCTGTGGACAGATGGAACCTGGGTCTGAGGTCTCTGTCTGGCTATGGGACCCCGTGCCTGGCGCCGAGGGTGACCTTGGTAGGGAGCCACAGCACGTGTCAGGCTTCAACCCTGGGTCCTGCATTTGAGCCTCACTCTGCAGCTTAGGAGGCTCACAATCTTGGGAAGTTTGTAGGGAAGGAAAGCGTTCCCTCTACCCTCCTGTGGGTCTTATGGAATAAACTGGCTACGCTCTAACTGACTGGAGAAATGTTACACTCCTTTGGTTTAGTATTATACGCTTGGGGCTATTACAGAGAGGAACAAGTAAATACCCAAATGGTGGTAAACTATGAGAGCTTGCACACCATCCTTACAGGGGAGGGGCGGGGGGGGGGGGGGCGGGCCGCTCTGAAAGCACAGGGTCTCCAGGGAAGGTGAGGGGCCCTTGGAGGATGGAGGGAGGGTGGTAGCTGGTGACAGGGTCTGGGTGTGGGGACATTTCTAGGGTCCTCCTGTGACAAGAAGCATTCTTCCTGGTGGTGAAGCTCCCAGGAGGGGACCTGTGACCCTGAGTTCCTGTGAAGTCTCCCTATTCTGGCAGATGAGGGGGTTCAGGGGAAGGCGCCCCCCTGCATCTGTGCCCTTAAGGTGCCTCCAGCTCAAGATAGTCAGTACATCTGAAATGGAGCAGGACCCTATGGTCCTTGTAGGGCTCCCCCCGCACCCCCCAGCCATATCCTTTACCTGCCTTTTGTCTGCAGAAAAACTTTAACCAAAGAATATGTTTTATCAGAGGTGAGAGCATGCAGAAGCAAAGGGAAGCTAGTCAAATAGGAGAAAACTTAGTCAGTGAACAAAGTCAAGGACCTTTAGTTCCTCCTCAAGGGCTGTCGATAATGCTCTGAGCCACATTCTACGAGTGGTCTTACTGACACTGAAATGCCCACCAGATGGAGAAGTTAAATACAGGATGAGCAGACTGTAGGCACGACATAAGCTGCCATAATTCTGAGAACTTGCCTCAAGAAATGAAAACAAACCGACCCTGGGACTGAAGACTAACTGTGCTTAAAATAATCAAGATGATGCTGGTCAGACCACTGATTACTTAACTTCAAGTTGACCGTCAGAACTGACTGCTGTTTCTGCATGAAGCCCCCACTCTCTGCATATATAAAAGCCTCCTGGTTGTCAGTGGTGAGGAGCTGGCCTTTGGACAGGAGTCCACCCCTCCCCTGTTGCTGTCCTTTCTGCCAACCTTGCCTCTTTACAGGTTTTTGAGCGGCAAGTAGCTTGACCTCACCTTCAGTTACACACAAAGTGGCACGTTTTGGGGTGACAGGTCCTGAACCCCTTCAACTACTTATCTCCTGCTTACTTCCCTCATTTCACAAATGACTACTGGATTTAATGACCTGAAAATCCCTTCCAGCTCTAAAATAGATGTTTAAAGTCACCATTCAACCAAATAATGAAAGTTCAGAGCCTTTTAACTTCACATACATACAAATGGGAGCAGGTAATGAAAGCAAGAAAAACTCTAATAACTGAATAGCCATCCAATATAAAAAATCTTTCCAGTATCTAATTATTGTAGAAGCAATATAAGCCCCACCCCCCACAAAAAAGTAACACAATTCTCTTCCATATTTTTTCTATGAAATAGATGGCAAGTGTAAATAAAAGTGTTCTACTTATTTTAAAAATAAATGGGGAAATCTCATCATAAAAAGAGTAACCACTCTTAGGCTGAGGTTTGTTTATTCCAACATTGTCCTTAGCTGGTTCAAATCTGCTTTGCAGCTGATCATTTATAAGGTATGTGTGATGGGGTTGCTGAAAGCTGCATAAATGCTGAGATCCTGGCTGGCACTGCTGAAATAACGGAGCCTGCGTAGAGGTGCAAAGCGAGGCTCTGCCAGTGTTGGGGACAGAAAGAAGACACAGAAAATCCCTGGAGGAGAAACAAGCATTTTGGGGATATCAGGGCAGGATTTCACCTGTCTTCATTCAGGCACCTTCATCCAGTGCAGCCGTGTCCACAAAAACAAGAAGTCTGCTTTGCGTGTGATAAATGGAGTGTCATTTCCCACAGGTACAACTATGCTGGAGCAAGTATTCCATGATGCATTAGCCCACACTTGTTAAAGTTAAGATAACATTTTGTTATTTCATATGGATTTTCCTAATTGCAAAACACCTTATGATTTATATGCACTCTACGATTAGACGAGGGTGAACCAATCTATAGTCTATTAATTACTAGTCGCTGTTTTATATGCACTCTAAAAATATCTGAATTCAGAAAGCTAAGTTATCTCAGCCAGTGGCCAAAATTATACGCATTTTTCATAAGTACAAAAGGCTCATTTCATCTAAAGAGGAAGCCATTATGCCAAGAAAAATTGAATGCTATTTACACGAGAGCGAACAGATTACTCTGTGTTAAAGAGAAATCACTCACTTTGCTGATCACATCCTGTTCCTGAGGGGCTTGGACAAACACTGTTTGTGAGACCAGCACTTGGTTCCAGATTAGATCATATTTCACAGAAATGAGCAAGGCCCACTCTCCCTGAAGATGTTATTATTCAACTGAACACTGACGTCATCCAGCTGATAAAACCAACACCGGTAGGTCCCCAAGAACTGGGTGTGCGTGTTCAGGTGGTCATATTAAATTATGCCCTTGCCAGACAGGAGCCACTTGAGTCTTAGGAATTCTAAAATAGATTAATTTTAAGACAAATTATCCCCCCTAATGAGGCCAACTAGAGTAGTGGAGACTGAGGCTTTGGTAGCTGAGAAATAACACTTGACTTGCATTCAATTAAGCTAAGCATCCATCTGAACAAACAAGGATGTGAGCTGCAGTGTGTCTCTGGGAGCTGATCTGCCACCTGAAAATGTGTCTCTTTGGCACATTCATTATTTTAATCTGGTTATTTTCTAAGAAACAGTATATGTGGGAAAAACTCTGAAAATGAAGTAGGATCACTCTTGTGAGAAGCACTGGCATTTAGCAGGGAAAGCTCCATTTGTAAATATGTCTTTCTCCCCGCAGCAGGAAGAGGGGACACTCTCATCAATGGAGAAGGCAGAACACCCCTGGGTGTCCCCCAGAACTGACCCTCCCAATGCTCAGCACCCTCTTCTGTCTTTAGCTGAAGGTGAGAGGTAAGGTTGAGAGTGTCAGGCATTTGGGTGAGTTACTCAGTTCTCCTGGATCTCTCCCATGAACACTTTTTTTGTGTGTGACAACACAAAAGCCTTTCCATATCCCGTGTTTCTTGTTTGCAGGCCTTTCCTGGGTTTCAAAGGTTATTTATTAGGGAAGTAAGTGGATGCAGAAATGAAGAAAAAGCAGTCAAGAAACAGCAACTCGACAACAGAGCAGAGTCCCAGAGCCTCCCCACTGGACTTATGTGGAATCTGATATGCATCCTTGAGTTCTTCTGCTGGAACTAATAAAGGCCCCAACTGGTGAAGGATGGTAATGTCAGGCTGAGCAAAAGATTCCTGAACCATCAACCTGTTCCCTCACCACCTGTCAATCAGAAGAAAACCATGTACCTAGCAGCCCTCTCCCTAACATTTACACTGAAAACGCTTCCCTGAAAGCATCAGGCAGTTTGAGTCCTTAACAGCATGAGCCAAACATACTCCTTGCTTGGCCCTGCAATAAACCTTTCTCTGCTCCAAACTCTTGATGTTTTCATGTATTTGTCCTCACTGTGTGTGGGGACAAGAATTTGGGTTTGACAACAGTTTTGCCATTCTTGAGTCTTTACGATCATAGAACAATTCCACAGGTAGAGGCATAAAGGCATCAAGTGTCTCATAATGATGAGGCATCCTGTCTCCCCAACCAACCCAGGACACAATTCCGACCCCAGACACAATTCCAACCCCGTGGCCTCAGGCCAGGTGTCTCGTGAGATAGCCCATGTTAACCCAGTGCTGTCCCTGTCCCTGTTCAATGCCCTGCTGTTGCTGTCCTGAGATTCTTACTGAATTCTGGACAAAGGGCCCTCCATTTTAATTCTGCACTTAGGCCCACAAGATCCATAACTGGTCCTGGGTAGAGTTAATGGGCTCTCTAGCTAAATGAAGCCCCAAGATGGCAGCCTGTGATGCTGAGAATATGAAAATGGAGGTCTCATCCAGTGACTCCCTACCTCCAGCCGTGGGGCCTGGACCAGCATGGGCAGAAGGGCCCGAGACCCTAGAGTCCAGGAAGGGACTTCCCACCCCTGCAGACTCTGGTCCCCGTGGTGTCTCCTGGAGACTGAGCAGTGGCACCTCAGACTTACAGTCATAGTTTTCAAATGACCATAAAGCATACCTGTTTCTTTAAAAAAAAAAAAACAGAAACATTTCAGGAGGAAAAAGGTAAACTTGATTATATATTTTTAAAACCAAATTTGAGGATAAAGACCAAAAAATGGGACATTCAATGATTTATTATAATTATTGAGATTTAAGTAGTCTTGCCTAGAGAATCCCATAGACAGAGAAACCTGGCAGGCTACGGTCAATGGGATTGCAAGAGTCCAACATGACTTAGCGACTAAACCACCACCACCACCAAGTAACCTCAGTTTTCTTTTTGCATGGGACTCTTCTTTTTAGTTTAATCACTTTGCTCTAAAATAGTTTTTTTTTTTTTTTTTTTTTAAGTTTAAATTCTCTTAGGAAAAAAAAATCTCTAAAACCTTTAAATTATGTTTGCCTAACAGATTGGATTATGGTTGTGGGTGCCAAACAGAACCATCATTTTCTAAGAGAAAAAAAAATTTTTAAAAGAATATTCTAGGCATTGCCATTCTCCAACTCCTTGTCCTCAGAACCTTGATATCATTGTTTAAATAAAGCACTAACTAAGGGTGCCAACTTTAAGCTTAGAAAAGATTATGGTAAATATGTCTTTTTTTCTCAGAAGTTATACAGTCTTGCTGGTGAGTTTGACAACTTTTACTCTCCTGGGGGAAAGTCCTGAAGTTTTGCTGGGAGATAAATGCCAGATAAAAAGCAGAATTCTGTTAGGAAAGTTCTTAAAAGCCAAGAGGGATTACAAGGTTCCCCCGTCACAGGAATCAATCATGCTCTGGAACCCGGGGTGAAGGCAAGTCTCTACTTGTGAGTCTCATGGTGCCGAGCTGCCCTGAGCCCATGCCCCAGGGGAACGACCTGAGATGTCACCACAGCAAGGAACCTGGAAGGAGGTAGCCCCAGCCCTCTGGGCGGTGGGGGCGGAGGGAGGCTGGAGCAGCTCTTAAAATCAAATGAGCACCAGCAGTCAACAGATGGAGGATGCCGGAAGAAACATGGGCGCTGCATGTGAGGAGGGCTGGGAGGGACCACGTGTGATGGGACAGCTGCTGGACAGGCCACTGGAATCCCCAGTTTCCAAAGGATCCTGGAGATAGTCTGAGGTGAGTTTAGCTGTGGTCTCAGAATTGCATATTTCCCTGCACTATTGTCTCAGGGGAGGGCACGGTGAAGATACTGTTAGAACAAAAGAGAAAAAAGGAAAGGAGGACACAGTAGGAGGGAAGGAAAGACAGATGGAAGTGGTTCTGCAACTCATAGATCTTTGATGAAAGAATCACCAGAGGGAGAGAAATTGCTTCCAGGAGAAAGGATAGAAATGAAAGACAAAAAGTGGTCATCAAGACATTGCATTTGTGTGAGGAGAATTGAAATACACCCTGACTCCTGCCAAAACAGTAAGTTCTGATTCTGGGGGTTCGGAAATCAAGACAGAAGCAACATGTGAGCCAAGCATGATATGTAAGAAAGGAGGAAAGGCCTTCTGAAGTCGGTCTACTGTAAAGTTCTTGTATTGCTCCCTGGAAATGCAGATAAATGGATCAGGTTAAGACATTATTAAGACAAGTGTGCATGGAGAAAGTTTAAGGCTACAGAAGATCAAAGCACTCATACGTGTTTGGTGGAATATAAAGTGGTGGAGGTGCTTTGGAAGACAACACTTTAAATTTCCCCAAAGTCTTACAGAGTTATGCTGAGTCAGCAATAACACTGATCAGTGTTTACCCAAGAGAGTATCAGATACATATCTGCAGAAAAACTAGTAGACAAATGCTTTATCTAAATTACTCTCCAAGGTGGAAACAGTCCAAATGCCTATCCATCAATCAGTGAACGGATAGGTAAAATGTGGTATATCCATACAGTGGAATGTAATCTGTCAACAAAAAGGAGTGAAGTACCAATGTACACACACTATGACACAAACAGACTCTAACACATGTGATGTGTAAAAAGTCAGACACTAAAGACCATGTGTCACGTGAGCCCATGTATGTGAAATATCCAGGACGGGCAAACTTATAATAGAGACAGAAGCAAGGTAAGTGGGGGCCTAGGGGTGTAGGAAGTGGAATGCAGAGTGACCCCCTCATAGGAACAGGCTTTCTTTTGGGAGGAATGTAAATATTCTAAATTTTGATCATGGTAACGGTTGCTCAACCCTGTGAATAGATGCTTGAAAACATGAGGCAACGCTAATGGGGGAAGTGAACAGTATATGAAGCACACTTTGATAAAGCTCTGAAAGTCTTTGTTATCTCAGCATATTCTTTCAATCCTCTTATTGTAAACTTCTCCTGTCGCCCTCGTGGTGGGTGGCGTGGCTGTGGGTGCCCAGGCATCGGCTCCCCTCTGCTCGGAGGGATGGCTCACAGTACCCCCTCCACGTCTGCCTCCCTGCAGGGCAGGTGCACCAGGGCAGGTCCACTCTGGGTGGAGGAGAGGCCTGGGTGGAGGAAACCCCGCAACCACGCCAAACTCTCCCCAAGCTGTGGTCTGAAGGCACCCCTCAGACCTTCCTGCACCCACCCCCGCCCCACCTGGGTTCACACCTGCCCCCAGGGCAGCGTCGCCCATCCCATCCCTCCTGCCCCTTAGCAGGTGTGCCCTCATAACTCTGCAGGGCTAACCCTGTCTCACCATCTTTTTGTGGAGGTAAGTCCCAAACAAGACCCATACGGAGGCTGACTGTGGTACTGCAACCTGAGAATCAAGTGTCCCACTTACTGTCACTCTACAGCTGTGTTCATATCTAATATCTTTTTGGGGTTGCTATGGATGTGAGAGTTGGACCGTGAGGAAAGCTGAGCACCAAAGAATTGATGCTTTTGAACTGTGGTGTTGGAGAAGACTTTTGAGAGTCCCTTGGACTGCAAGGAGATCCAACCAGTCCATTCTGAAGGAGATCAGTCCTGGTGTTCATTGGAAGGAATGATGCTAAAGCTGAAACTCCAGTACTTTGGCCACCTCATGTGAAGAGTTGACTCATTGGAAAAGACCCTGATGCTGGGAGGGATTGGGGGCAGGAGGAAAAGGGGATGACAGAGGATGAGATGGCTGGATGGCATCACTGGCTCGATGGACATGAGTTTGGGTGAACTCTGGGAGTTGGCGATGGACAGGGAGGCCTGGCGTGCTGTGATTCATGGGGTCACAAAGAGTCAGACATGACTGAGCAACTGAACTGAACTGAACTGAACCTATCATTTACAAGTCTCCATTCATGAGGATTTTCCTTTCTTTTTTCTTTTTTCTGCCTTTTTATGGATTGATGAAATATTCTTCATTTCCCTTTTTAACCCACACTTATTTGGGAGTTGTACGACCTAATTATTTGCTTTTCCTTTTTGGCCAGGAGCAACTGGACCTAGTTAGTGAGAAGTGGCAACTGGTCTAGACTTTGTGATGAGACATTTGCATGTCAGAGGATGGGAAATAAATCCAACAAACACCCGGCAGCTTTAACTTGGAACAATTTCCAGAGCCTCAGGGATGTGGGGCATGTGAGATATTCCTTCTACAGTGAAGGAACAGCTGCTGCACTCAATCAGGCATCAGCAGTTGAATGCTTTGTGCAGACATGGTACCCGTGGGTAGGTGATGACTACCATTTGGGCAGTGTTCATTATTCAAGCAGGCTTGGACCGAAATAAGGTATGGCACAGGAACCGAGAAGATGAGAGATAACACACCTGCTTCCAGGATCTGCTAGGTTTCTCTCAAGACTCCTTACGAATTAATTCCTTGTTACAAGGCCATAGGTGGTGAGGGTTAAAGGGAAATAGCCCGGTCGAGTGAGCTCAGCGCCACGCTCCAGTGTACTAGCTATCTGTACACTGGGCCTCTGCTCGTGCTGGGTCACAAGCCTGTGGCTCCCTCCTACTGCAGCTATCTGTTTCTAGTGCCACATTTTCCCTCCAGCTCTATCTGGCTGCCAGGACACGACCCAGGTTCTCCTGGGCTCTCTGTGCTCACTCTCGCTATCAACAGCCTGTACCTATCTGTTTCCAGTGAGAAGGCAGGAGCCATCTGCAGCAGACCTGATGCCTGAGCAAGGCCTGTGTTTGCGTCTGGGCCCTGCGGATTTTAGAAATGAGGCCTTGGCTGGCTCTCCTCCTTTCAGGGCTGGTGTTCTGTTCCCAGAAGTCTGGGTTATAAAAGCAACAGTTCTTGCTTGATGTTCTTTTAAATGAAGTGGTGAAAACAGATGAATGAATTACAGGATACTGCCTGAGGTATTCTACCAACCTACGGCTATCCGGCCTCTTCTCCATTCTCCACTCTGACACACTCACACTTGCATCCACCATAAAGACTCACACACACCCTCACACACACACATGCACCCACCCTATACACACACACACGCTTTCATAATTCAGAGGAAGTTTTCTTTGCAAACGAGCTCTTAAATCATTCAAATAACAAGCCAGCTTGCTCCTCCATTCTTTGTACAGCTTGAAAGGGTCTTCTTTAAAAGAAGATAAAGTGGCAAATAAGTATTAAGTTTACATATAAATGCAATAAGTTAAAAATGAACACAAATATATAAATATTAATAAATAAATTAAAATAATATAGAAATATAATTAAACTTTTTTAAAAAAAAGTTAAAAATGGTCAAAAGACTATAAACATATCGCAACAGAAAATCTGTGAATGGTTCACAAGTACATGGAAGATGCTTGGCATCACGGGTTGTCAGAGAAATGCAATGGAAACATGGAAGGAGATACCGCTGTCCCCACGGAAATGGCTAAACAGGGAAGACTGGCAAACCCAGGTGCTGGTGAAGATGGGGAGTAAATGGAACACCCACTTGGTGATGGCAGAAATGCAAAATGGTGCCTCTCCTTGCAAAGAGGTGAGGCAGAATGATGTAAACACAAATAAGCACTTAGTTACTTAAGACCCAGCAGTCTCACTCCCAGGTCTCTCCCCAAGAGAAAGAGAACAAATGTCAACACAAGCATCACTCCAACAGCCAGATACTGGGAGGGACCCAAGTGCTGGATAAGTACTCGGTGATATCCAGCCTACGACAGGATGCCACTTGGTTGAAGGAAGGAGCAGTGCAGTAATGCACAACATGGGTAAAAAGTCAAACATAAGACACTAGAGAGTGTTTTGGTTCATTTACACGAAACTCCAGAAAGAGCAACAGCAAAGGAGAAACAGGAAACGTTTGGGACAACCGATTGTTCAGGATCTTGACTGTGGTGGTAGTTACCCGGCCCCCCCCTGGAAAATCCCATGGACGGAGCCTGAGCAAAGGGGATTCTTCACTTTCACTTTCACTATTCAATCACCCAAGTATATCCAATCATACACTTAAAAAGTTCAGTTGCAGGACTTCCCTGGAGGTCCAGTGGTCAAGAATCTGTCTTCCAATGCAGGAGTCGGGGTTGGATCCCTGGTTGGGGAACTAAGATCACGTGGGATCACATGCCAGGGGTAACTACTGAACCCACGTGCTCTGGAGCCCGCTAACTGCAACCAGAGAAGCCCTGGTACCACAGTGAAGGCCCCATGTACCTCAAGGAAGACCCAATGCAGCTAAATAAATAAATATATACTTTTTAAAGCACAGAGTTGAGATTAAAACATTCAAAGGTGTTGTTGTTCAGTGACTAAGTTGTGTCCGACTCTGCGATGCTGGGGACTGCAGCAGGCCAGGCCTCTGTTCAAAGGTATGACAACAGAAATCAGAAACTATGCACTAGGGTTAGGGTTAGTCTTTGAAAACTAGTGGTTTTCTGAGCAGTATTTTCTATCTGTAGGTCAGTCCAATGCTTAATAATAATATTCATGCTGCATTTTGGTTTGGAGAAAACACTGACATTTGACAGGACTTATAAATGCACCAGGTCTTAAATTATAAACCACTAAGGAAGAATATGAGCTATGGATACTTGTTGTATTGAGGAGCAGTATGGGAAATAGATGGGGAAACAGTGTCAGACTTTATTTTGGGGAGCTCCAAAATCACTGTAGATGGTGATTGCAGCCATGAAATTAAAAGACACTTACTCCTTGGAAGGAAAGTTATGACCAACCTAGATAGCATATTGAAAAGCAGAGACATTACTTTGCCAACAAAGGTCCGTCTAGTCAAGGCTATGGTTTTTCCAGTGGTCATGTATGGATGTGAGAGTTGGACTGTGAAGAAAGATGAGCACCAAAGAATTGATGGTTTTGAACTGTGGTGTTGGAGAAGACTCTTGAGAGTCCCTTGGACTGCAAGGATCCACCTAGTCCATCCTAAAGGAGATCAGTCCTTCAGTCATTGGAAGGACTGATGCTGAGGCTGAAACTCCAAAACTTTGGCCACCTCATGCGAAGAGTTGACTCATTGGAAAAGACCCTGATGCTGGAAGGGATTGGGGGCAGGAGGAGAAGGGGCCAACAGAGGATGAGACAGCTGGATGACATCATCGACTTGATGGACATGAGTTTGGGTGAACTCTGGGAGTTGGTGATGGACAAGGAGGCCTGGCGTGCTGAGATTCATGGGGTTGCAAAGAGTCAGACACAACTGAGCGACTGAACTGAACTGAACTGAATATTTATCTTAAATAATTAGTCAAAATAACATGCACCCCAATGTTCAGTACAGAACCATTTACAATAGCTAGAACATTGAGGCAACCTAAATGTCTATTCTTGCCTGGAGAATCCCAGGGATGGGGAAGCCGGGGGGGCCGCCCTTGGGGGCCCACAGAGGCGGACACCACGAAATAGTATTAATAAATGTCTATTAACAGATGAATGAATAAAGAAGCTGTGGTACATATATACAATAGAATATTGTATATTCTATATCAGCCATAAAAAGGAATACATTTGAGTCAGTGTTAATAAGGTGGATGAACCTAGAGTCTATTATACAGAGTGAAGTAAGTCAGAAAAAGAAAAATAAATATCATATTTAATGCATATATATGGGATCTAGAAAGATCATAGTGATTAATCTATTTGCAGGGCAGCAATGGAGTTGCAGACATAAAGAATGGGGAGAGGAGAGGGTGGGATGAATAGAGAGTGAATGGAAACATACACTGCCACATGTGAAATAGATGGTCAGTAGCAATTTGCTGTATGACTCAAGGAACTCAAACTGGGGCTCTGTGATAACCTAGATGGGTGGGAAAGGGTGGGAGGTGGGAGGGAGGTCCAAGAGAGAGGGGACACATGTACACCTATGGTTAATTCATGTTGGTGTATGGCAGAAAGCAACACAGTATTATGAAACAATTATCCTTCAATTAAAAATAAATTTTAAAAATTAATCAAAATACTTTGGATCTATTTCTTGAAACTGCTTTTAGGACTCTGAATACATTCTTCTCTTTCTTCTCAAGAGTAGGAAGCCCATTTTGGAAATTGAGTCCAGATTTTACAGAGTGAAAAGTCATTTGGAGTGCAGTCTCTTGAATGAAGGGTAACTGGCTATTTTAATGGGCTGTGCCTGCTCATTGGCACCCTTGGACTTTGCAGTTCCTTCTCTTCTCCACAAGCTCCAGGTGCTCTCCAGATGTAGGCAGAGCCAGCACTGTGTGCCCACACCTGTCACTGATGTCTGCCTGTCTGTGTTTGTGGCACACATTTTCTCAGCCTGTACAAGGGACGGGCTGTTAGAGCACCGGTGAGTAACTGGACCTGGAAAGAAAATGTCACTTAGAGGGTCTGAGGCTTCTGAAGATGGTGCCATAGATAAGCACTGGGACTTTAGGGTGAGACCCGGTTTCTAGAGATTAACCTTGAGTTTGGCTATAGTGACTGTAGGTTCACTGGGAGAGTCAGAAAGGTGGCTAGAACCTGGACATGACCTGGAATGAATTCAGTTCTGAAAATAGACACTTGCACGCAGAGGTATGAGCAGAGTAAATCTTCATGGGGAAAGGCCACGCCAGAGAAAGAGGGCACACTCCAGATGCTAGGGAGACCCCACGCCAACCCCTGCCCCAGCCCTAAAGTAGCAGCTGGAACTTGAAATAAAAACATGCTGATTTTATTTACATAGTTTCAGGGAGAAAGGGTGATGTTTATCTACCCAGTGACCATGTGAACGTACAGTGAGAAACAGATCCCCTTCCTAGGGTAACTGCCATTATACCCCATGCTGACTACAGGTCACTACATCAGGGGCAACGCTGTCTGTGGACAGGACCACCCAACAGAGCCCTCACCACGGAGAAGCCTGTGTCTGCAGTCAGACACAGTTGGACCGAGTGAGATACAGACAGGAACCCCAGGAGTGCAATGAGCCAAGCCCAGAGTGTGGGAAATTCCACAGGACAAATGGGCCAGTTTCTGCAAATGACCCGGCAAACAGATGCCAGGGAAACAAGCTAGGGAGGGGCATGGGGATGTTACAGACTAAAAGAGATTAAGGAAACCCACCAACCCAATGCACAGTGAGGTCCGTCCTTGGATTATGTTATAAACAAGCCAGCGATAAAAGGACGTTCACTTGAGGCAATCAGTGAGAACTGAATCCAGAATGGGTGTTAGATATTAATAAGAAATTATGACCAATTTCACTGAGAATGATAATGGAATTGCGGTTAAGTACAACAAAAAAATAAATAAGAAAGCATTTATGGATGAAATGGTGTGCTGAGATTTGCTTTAAAATTTTCTAGTTAAAAATGGTATAGAATGAGAAAATAAGAAAATTATTTTTCTTATCATAATAAGTGGATTAAGAGTATGTGGAAATTTATTGCATTATTTTCTCTAGTATATGTATGTTTAAAATGGTTTATAACAATGTGTTCTTTAAAATGCCAAATAAATTACCACAGTTACCCTTACGGGACGGGATGTGGCATGAGTCACTGCTCTGGGAGAGAGGGGACCCTGGCCAGACTCCGGCATCCGACTGACAGGACGTCTAATCTCGGCTCCTCGGAGATGAACTGTGGAGCCTAATCGCATTTCCTAACATCTCTGAATGTTTCCCAGCACCACAAACCACACCCTGAACATGGCAGGCAGTCCGTATTTGCTGAGTGAATGGGTGAAGGAGTGAACACGTGAAGGGATGCCTGAAGTGAGAGAGGAGGCTTCCAGCAAAATACTGGCCACAGCAGTGTTCTGTAAACGTTCACTCAGAGCAAGTGAATGACGACAAAGGCATGGAGCTGGGCCAACCTCTGCACTTGGGCTCGCTCTCACAGACAGCCTTCCTGTGAAAGTGGGGTCTGTGGTCTGGGATAGGACTTACCTCCCACCCCTGGGGCCTCCATGTGCTGACGGCTGCTTACACAGGGGAAACCAGGCCACATTTACACTAAGTGTTCATTCTGAGAGCAAGGAAGGGTCTTCCCACTGGAGACTGACAGCAGGCATCAGCCAGTCTCTGCTGGAATCTGTGGTATTTAGCTCAGTGCTTGGCACTCAGTTGTCACAAAATATTGAACTGACCTTCTCCCTCTGAATGGAGGTCCCTGGATGGAAGTTTGTCTCAAAGAAAGGTTCTCAAGGGGAGCTGGAGCTATAAATCACTTGGGGACTTTTCAAAAGGCACCCCATCATGATACACACACACGTGCACACACACGGACACACATGGCTGATCTGGCAAACCTCTGTCACTGGGAGGTGGGGCTCTGCCCTTTGGAGCATCAGTCTGTGAGGAGGGCTGGAAGGGTGGCTGCAGGGACTCCGGCTGAGGGCTGCCTACTTCTGAGTCACAAACGCTGCACCACTTCCTTCCAGCCTTGTGGTGCAAGAGAAAATCACTGCACCCACTTCTGAAGGCTGACTGGATGTGATGACCATCTCTACTCCAGTCCTTAACAAACACTGCTGCTCTGCTGGCCTGAACTTCCCGATGAGCTGGGGTGTAGGCACGCTGGCTTTAGGAACCTCACGATGCCCACCCTGCTGGGTGCCCTGGCCTCCTGCTTCAGGTGTTGCAGAGAGCACCCACGCAGTGTTTACATGAGCCCAGGAGCACCCTAACCTGCCACCAGGAGGCACAGGGCACAGTTCTACCCATGGGATGGGAGTGATAACTGGGAAGGTAGGCTGGGATGTGTGTCAGGATTCTAGAAGCTGTTGGCATTGGAGCAAAGCTTCCCCTCCTTTTGTCCTTCTCTCTGTGCATGTCCTTAGTATCTCTGGGCAGTGGCTTCTGTCTCCATGAACGTCCTCCTCAGCACCAGCACCAGACCCTCTGAGACTCCCCCTGTCACTCCCTCCCTGGCTCAGCCTGGCCGCCCCTAGTCCCCTGCTTTCTCTGCATCACTCCCAAGAAGTGCCCTATTCTCTTCCTTCCTCAGCCTCAACAGTGTAAACAGAAGTCAGAGCTTTGTACAGCTCAGAACTAAAAGAACAGTCCCACCAAAAAATGGGCAGAGGACTTGAACAAACATTCTTCCAAACAAGACATACAGGCTAACAGGCACATCAAAAGATCTTCAACATCACTAATTATTCAGTTCAGTTCAGTCATTCAGTCATGTCCGACTCTTTGCGACCCCAAGGACAGCAGCATGCCAGGCCTCTCTGTCCGTCACCAACTGAAATGCAAATAAAAACCACAATGAGGTATCACTTCACACCTGTAAGAACAACTATCAACAAAAAGTCTACCAAAGCTCCTGCAAATGTTGGACAGGATGTAGACAAAATGAAACCTTCCTATGCTGTTGGTGGGACTATAAACTGGTGCAGCCACTATGGAAAACTATATGGAGGCTCCTTAAAAAAATAAAAACAGAGTTACCATATGATCCAATCTTATTCCACGGTTTACATGGGGCAAAGAACAAAACTAACTTGAAAAGATACATGTACTCCAGTGTTCATAACAGCACTATTTATAATAGCCAAGACATGGCAGCAGCCTAAGTGTCCATCAACAGAGGAATGGGTAAAGAAGATATGGTGTTTATACAGTGGAGTATTGCTCGGCCATCAAAAGGAATGAAACCATGCAATTTGCAGCAATGTGGATGGACCTATAGATTATCATACTAGCCAAGTCCAGAGAAAGACAAATATGATATCATATGTGGAACTAAATACAACACAAATGAATGTATATGCAAAACAGCAACAGACTCACAGATAACCACAAACTCATGGTTACCAAAGGGAGAGGCAGAGGATGAATGAATTAGGAGTCTGGGATTAACAGACACAAATTATTATATATAAAATAGATAAGCAACAAAGATTTACTACATAGCAGAAGGAAGTAAACCCAGTATCTTCTAATAACCTATAATAGAATATATTCTGCAAAAAAAAAAAACAAAAAACGGACTCACCATGCTACACACCTGAAATGAGCACATACTGTAAAGCAACTACACTTCAATAGAAAAAAAATAAATAAGAGGTTAGACTTCCCATCAACAAGAGGAAAGAGTTGCCTTTTCCCAGAGGGCAGGCAGTCTGACCCCCTGAATATTAGAACAGGGAGGAAGAGCTGGGAGCCGTGGATGATGGGACGTGGGGACGGGGTGGGCATTCCTTCTCAAATAGGTTAACAACTTCTTCAAGGAATGGGAAGAAAGAGGCATCTCCCTGGCGCACTGTTGTGAGTACAGCACCCTGAACCAAACTTTCAGCATCAACCTTCCCCTCTTTGTGGAAAGGCAGCTGTATGCGTAGAAGCTCTGGCGCCCAGGAGAGTGAGAGGGGCAGGGGAGGCAGCAAAAAGTGTCCAGGGTGAGAATACAACTGATAAGGAGACAGGCCCTCAGGACAGTGACACCCCAATACTTCCAATGAGACTTCCTGCTGCGCCCCAATGATGCCGGGCCTCATCCTAAAGAGCAGCCGTAAAGGGACTGAGTAACGGTGTGCTCTGCAGGGTCAGAGTCCTCAGTTAAAAACTGGCTTCATTACCTTTGGACTTCCCCAGTAACTCAGACAGTAAAGCTTCTGCCTACAATGCAAGAGACCCGAGTTCAATCCCTGGGTTGGGAAGATCTCCTGGAGAAGGAAATGGTAACCCACTCCAGTATTCTTGCCTGGAAAATCCCATGGACAGAGGACCCTGGTAGGCTATAGTCTATGGGGTTGCAGAAAGTTGGAAACAACTGAACGACTTCACTTCACTACCTTTTACATGTGCAACAATAGGGAGGTTATCTAACTTCCCCAAACCTCACCTTCCTCATTGTACAAACGGTGTAAGCAATGGTATTTACTTTGTTCACAGTAACTGCTCCATATATGTTAAAGGACTGGTGGGATGGGGTGGGAGGTGGAAGGGAGGTTCAAGAGGGAGGGGACATACATACACCCATGGCTGATTCATGTTGATGTATGGCAAAAACCAACACAATATTGTAAAGCAATTATTACTTCAATGTTAATTAGGCTAAAACAATTAAATATTGACAAATAATACCTTAAAAAAGGATGGAAGGGAGGAAGGAAGGGAAGCAGGAGGAAAAAAAGAAGAAGGAAGCAAAGCAAAGCCCACTGTGGGCCTCCACACAGGCCACACTTGGCATCGCCTGGTGAAACGCAGCATGAAGACACGACCTCTCCAGCCTGCCATCAGAGAGCATTCTGCGAGTACTCAGAGGGAAAGGCAGGTGCAATGGTGCTCCCACTCTGCAGAGCAACAGTGGAAACTGATGCTTCAGCAGGAAAGGCAGGTTCAATGGTGCTCCCACTCTGTAGATCAACAGTGAAAACTGATGTTTCAGAAGGAAAGGTGGGTGCAATGGTGCTCCCCACTCTGCAGAGCAACAGTGGACTGATGCTTCAGAGGGAAAGGTGGGTGCAATGGTGCTCCCACTCTGCAGAGCAACAGTGGAAACAGATGTTTCAGAGGGAAAGGTGGGTGCAATTGTGCTCCCACTCTGTGGTTCAACAGTGGAAACTGAGGCTTCAGAGGGAAAGACAGGTGAAATGGTGCTCCCACTCTGCAGAGCAACAGTGGAAACTGATGCTTCAAAGGGAAAAGTGGGAGCAATGGTGGTGCTACTCTGTGGAGAAACACTGGAAACTGATGCTTAGGAAGTGGGGAGAAGGTAAACACTCAACATTGCTCACTAATCTAGAGAGAGGGGGATATGAACCAATGAATGCTTCAGAGAGGCTGCTCAGGGGCTCTCATTCACCTGCCAGATGATGTGAGAACAGAAGGCAGCCGATTAGATGAGAAGGTGTCCTGTGTCAAACAGATAAAGGGAACACTTTACGGCTTACTCCCCACGTAATTATCTTGTACAAGTCTTCACTACAGGACATTATTGTGACAGACAGTTTCAACTAGGGATTAGGCATTTACAACAAGGAGAACATGCCTCTTCGCCATGTTCGAAGGGAACTGTGGCCCTGGCCAAGCTGTGGGCTGCTGTATAGAGGATGCGAAGGAAACTGAAAAAAGTGGGGAAGGCTTCCCAGACAATTTAGAACCTGAGAACCCGCCCCACCCCATCCCCCAAATAGTCTGAGCTTAACTTCCAATGCACAAGAAAAGTGTTTTGCTTGTGTGTGTGTTTTTTTTTCTTTTCCTGTCCTGGATTATTTTCATTATTTTTTTCCATTATGTGAAATCATAGGATGACATTCAGATGAAATCTCTCCCTAAAATTTTGGCTAAAGTAGTTAATTCCTGGGAGCATTGACAACAGATAGCACAGCAGCATTAAAGATGATCAAGCATTGCTGTATTGGTCACAAAACTGGATAATTTACAGCCCTTGGTACTTTGATGTGGTAGAGTGTCTCAAACTGACTGTCTTTATTGACAAAATGTCTCTGATTATTACTAAACTGCCATTTCTCCGTTTCTCATGTGGTGTAGCCAATAGAAATGGCATGCTTTTCTCTAAAACATCTGGCCATAAGTTTCATTAGGAACATGATGAACCATTAGCCTGTTTTGGCTGACAGTTGGCATAGACATTTTTCCCTGTAGCTTGGCTATAAGCAATGCCAAGGCAGTGAACATTTTAGTCAGACCAGTTGCTTGACATTATAAAAACCATGGCAGTAACAGGCAAAATCCCAAGTATTTGTTTTTGTAGAACTCAAGTCTGTTATACTCAGTTAATTAAGCTAAAGCCCTCTGTAAATGTAGCTATAACTTCACCCAGCCTGGTATTTCTAAACCTTTGCATAAGTGCCTTATGCCAGGCAATAAAGTAACTTATTCAGAAAGAGCTTATGTACTTGTGAATGGGAAATTTAAATGTACCTACATAAATGCATTTATTACAAAGTATGAATTTGCATGGTTCTTCTAAATCCAGTTCTAATGTTCACCAAATAAAAATAACAACTTTTTATCAGAAAGTTTATAATACCTTGCATTGTTAATGAACGTTGTTTTCCCATTAAGTTCCATATAAGCTAATTTCAAACAGTCTCTAGAATAAACAGATTTTTTAAAAAGTTTAACACACATTTTAGGTTGGCTATATATTGTTAGGAATTGGGTTGGCTCTATGAGTGGTTTGTCATGGATATAAATATTCTTGTTTTCACAGATTTCGGAGAAGGAAAAGAGGGAGCAAGGATGGTGTTTCTATACTGGTTCAGAGAATACTTCCCAGTGGATTTAAAGCACTGTGTTCCACCAGCTTTTATGGGGATGTGAGAAGGTAACAAACACACACATAACTCTAGGC
Organism: Tragelaphus eurycerus; assembly: GCA_935064755.1. NCBI lineage: Eukaryota > Metazoa > Chordata > Mammalia > Artiodactyla > Bovidae > Tragelaphus > Tragelaphus eurycerus. Next base: position 60,099 of record CAKXYN010000506.1, read on the forward strand.
CTAGCGCATTGCTCTCTGCTATCAACAGTGGGACATTCCTGGAGGTGAGAGCCTCCCTCTCTCTTTACCCTCTCTCCAGGCACTTTCTGTTGTGCTTCAAACTCACCACTTTATCCTTGCTGCTGCTACTGCTGCTAAGTCGCTTCAGTCGTGTCCGACTCTGTGCGACCCCATAGATGGCAGCCCACCAGGCTCCCCTGTCCCTGGGATTCTCCAGGCAAGAACACTGGAGTGGGTTGCCATTTCCTTCTCCAATGCGTGAAAGTGAAGTCACTCAGTCGTGTCCGACTCTTAGCGACCCCATGGACTTCAGCCCACCAGGCTCCTCCATCCATGGGATTTTTCAGGCAAGAGTGCTGGAGTGGGTTGCTGTTGCCTTCTCCTTAGGCTAATGCTTATCTTATTTGGGCAACTAATGTTGACTCAACTTTCAACCTCGAATCTTCTCCAGTTTTGCTTTCAAACAAATGCAAATCCTATTAGATGAGGGACCCAGAGAGGAACCTGTGAACAGGACTTGCTGAGTGTCCCCAGTTCACTACCCTGAGCTCACGCTCTCTGCCCATCACATCTTTCCAGGACTCTCCACGCTCATCACACCTAGTATAAAAACTCCCAGGTTTTCTCATTTCTTCAGGTCTTCATTTCCTTATGAGTCACAATTTTAGGTAAACATGTGTACACCTCTCTTGTTAATCTGTCTTTCATTGCAGGGGTCCCAGTTGAGAACTCAGAAGATATTTCTCCTTCCCTACAATGAGTTACCTGGTCAAGACAGAGTGAGTGGTTTCCACTCTCAGGGTTATCGTGAGCTCCAAGGTGAAACAGTCCATGTGATGCAGTCTCAGGCCAGAAGAGCGGGTTCTGGAATCAGATGTCTCAGCAGCTGCCTTGTAGATGCAGGCACCACTTCAAAGGAGTGAATGAGCCCAAGACCACTGGTTCCTACTGGGAAGACACCCTCCTGTACCACCCTGGGAAGATGAGTGGGGACCTGGAGTTCATGGACGACAGAGTCAGAAGAGAATGCAGCCTTTATTGGCTGGGGTTTGTGCAACCGGGTCCCTGGCAGTGAGACCAAGGTCAGACACCAGCTTAAAGAAAGGATGGTCAGGCTTCAGTGGGGAGTGTGGAAGGTTCTGTTGGGCCTCTGAACTCTCACCTCCAGGCGCTAAACCAGCTCTGCTTCTACAGAACACACTCTTGGAGGGTGGAGAGAAGCGTGTTTGCTGACGATATGCTTAAACTCACAGGGCATCTCTTCCTGTGGCTGCTGATTGTTCAGAGTTTTCCAGTTTAAAGTCATTTTAACCCCTTCATCCTTAACCATGAGCAGGCATCAGAGTCCCTGGAGGCCCAGACAGAGTGCAGAGTTTCTGATCATAAAGTGGCATGTCCACACGTGGAGAATCCCTGATCAACGGCTGTCTCTGTCTGCTGCACAGACATGGCCTCAGAGATGAATACTGACTCTCACCGTGTCTTCGGGGGAGCTGCTGTCAGGAGGCATCCACTGCTGGATGCGTTGGAAAGAGCCAAGCACCCTGGGCTCCTGGTGCTGGTGTGGACGGACCCGGGCGCTCTTGTGTGCGTGTGTATGCACATGTGTGCTTGTGACTGGGGACCCGAGGGCCGGACATGATCCATCAACTGTGCGCTCTTGGGACTGCGATCATGAAGTCCATGCTGCACCCAGGCTGCCAACCATCTGCTGCTCAGCCCAGAGGACCAACAGTTCTGCTGACCTGTGGAGCCCGCCCAGCCCAGCTCAACTGCTGTCCTGCTGTGGAGGACACCGACTTGACAAACAAATGGGTGAAACAGTGGAAAAGATGCTCTTTATTAGAATTAAGTGTAAGAGACGACGTCTAGAGGCATGTCCACATGAGGCTGTGCTGATTGAGATTCACGAAGGGGCCTGATGAGGACCCCACACTGGACTTGTGGCACAGACCACCAACCTAACACCGAAGTGCACCACAGGCTCCTCGGCAGACTGCTGGCCATCAGGACTCATGACGATCCAGCAAATTTAGAAATGCCACAGGGAAGGACCAGGACAGCAGAGGGACGTGCCCAGGGTTCTCTGTTGAAGACGGGGCTGTGGCTGCGAGCAGGGCCCCCACCCCGGCACACAGCCAGATTTCAGGCCACATCACCCGGGCAGGGACGCCCATAACTGGGGAAAGGGCTCTGAAGTCGTGTTCAGAGGAAGGAGAGCTCATCTTTGAAAAGAGGTTCTTTCTTTCCATTAAAAAAGTTCACACCAGTGGAAAGAGTTTATTCAAACACATTTCATTACGTCACCTCCAAAGCATGTGTGAGCAGAGGCCGTTCAGGGCTGGAAACAAAGCGATTTCCTGTCGGTGCCGTTCAGAGCTGCCATGACCCAGACCCCCATGGCCAGGCCCACCCAGCAAGGGGATGGGGGAAGCAGGCAGGGGAGGCACAGGCTGCTTTGGGGTGCGCCTCCCTCCCTCCAGTTTTGGTTTGCTGGGCTCAGATATATGCGGCAAACAGACTGTTCTCATCCAGAACGCCCAGGTGCACCCTGAGGGCACGAAACTCCATTCACAGTGGACACCAGGAAGCAGGCCACTGTCCTGGGGACCAGGCTTACTGACCCCCGGATCCCAAGCCTGCCCTTCCCACAGGCTCCACACCTCTCAGGAACAGAGGTGACAGGGTGGATATCCTTGGGGTCACTTGAGTGGACAGTTACATCTCAGATGATTCAGTAACATCTCCTTCCAAACCCCAACCCCAGTCACATTCACAACAAAAACTGTAAGAAACTGGGCTCTGGTATCCATTAAGAGTCTACATTTGTCCTTCAAAAATAACACCTAAGAAATACCATTTTTGAAAGTGATTCTACACTATCTCTTGGAGAAAAGTTTAGATTACAAATGAAAATCCATCTTTCATCCTTTGTTTAGTTGAGCATACTTGTTTGGGGGGTGGGGGTGGCCTGGCCTCTTGGGCTGTAATGCCCCCTCAGACTCCTCCTCAGCCTTCACAAACTCTGGACCCCTAGCCTCTTCCTCTTCTTTGCCTCACAAATCTTGCCCCAAGCTCCACTGGGGTGTCCTAGCCCAGGGAGGCTGAAGAGAAAAATATCATCTGTCATCCAAATAGAAACCATTGCATGTGAGCACACAGACCCCTAGCGAGCCTCCTCAAGGACACAGGATCACACAGGAGAGTGGCCTCTGAGCATGGGTTGAGTGGGGGCCCTTGAACGATACTCCAGAGACCACCGGTCTCTGAGAGAGGACCCAAGGGAGGGGTGACCTGGCAGAGTGTGCGAGCCCTTCACTGATCCTGGGAAGAAGCGGGGGGACAGAATATGCTGTGCTCCAAGGGATATGCTTGGTTTGATCCTTGATGGCACAGTGTGGTAACAGTGGGGTGATGCCGATGGGGGTCAAGACATCTCTGGATGATAAAAAGTACTTGAACGAGCTGAACCTGTGGCAGGTCTCCAGGAGCAGAATAAGCTGTCCTTTGGGATCCATCCTGACCACTGCCCTGGGGTAAGTCATGCAGCTTGTCAAGGCCTCCGGTCAGCATGTGAACAAACTCACCTCCAGGGTTATGCTGCTGCTGCTAAGTCGCTTCAGTTGTGTCCGACTCTTTGTGACCCCATAGACAGAGACCAGACTTTCCCGCCCCTGGGATTCTCCAGGCAAGAACACTGGAGTGGGTTGCCATTTTCTTCTCCAATGCATGTGAAAGTGAAGTCGCTCAGTTGTGCCCGACTCTTAGCAACCCCATGGACTGCAGCCTACCAGGCTCCTCCATCCATGGGATTTTCCAGGCAAGAACACTGGAGTAGGGTACCATTTCCTTCTCCACCAGAGTTATGATAAAGCTAAATAATCTAGCTTCCATAAAGCCCTCGGAGATGAAAGACATCAGAGAAATACAAATTTTTATTTTACCAGGAGATGGCCTCAATAGAAGGGAAAGTAAAATTCTCCCTTTGATAGAAGTCCACTTCAGCCGATGAAGAGCTCTGTGCTCCTGACCAGGGACCAGGACACCAGGCTGCCCAGATAACCAGCCCCCTCCCCACACTGTTCTCCTGTTCATCTGTTCTACCTGGGAACAATTGCTGGTCATTTCTCTGCAGGATGAGGTCTCCTTTCCATCTGACATTCCTCAGCAAACTAAACAAAATGAGTGATAAACCCCCAGAGAGGAGCAATGTATCTTTATTACAGCAATTATGCTTTACGAGCAGGACTTTTTTTTAATAAAAAGAAACAGGCATCAAGATTTTAAGTTCAAGAGACAGTGAATGTGTTCAGGGCAGTAACTTTAGCTGGCACCCAGCCTTTAAAGCAGGGAACCTACCTTTTACCTAGAATGTTTCAGTGGGCTGCGCTCCCTGGTAAAAACGGTGGTCCTGTTTCACTCCAATAAACAAGATCAGAAACCCACACTGCAGTTCCCACAACCAGCAAGCAGGTCCTTCAAACCGGCTGCAGGTCTGCAGGCTCTGGTCAGTCAGTGACCAAATGAGGGAGAAAACCTAAGTGCCTGTCCCCCTTAGAGTGCGACCAAGTGGGAAGGAGCCCCCAGCTCCTGCAGCTCCTAATTCTCATGTCTGTCAGTGACCACACTTGCTTTAAATCTGCATCATGGCTCCACAAAGAATCTTCATGATGGTTGCTGTAGTCTGGGGGGAAACACATTTATTTTTTAAAATTGGATTTTCTGAGTTATTTTTATTTATTTGGACAATAGAACAAATGTTTGGTTAAGGATTATTTAGAAAAAAAATATATGTGACCCCGGTGTGTGTGTGTGTGTGTGTGTGTACATAAATATATATATTACAGAATCCCAGGGATAAAAATGATGAAGGCAACCTTGACAAGCACACTGAATGATACAAACTGTCTTAGTCTATTAGGGATGCTACAAAACAGGACCACAGACTGGCTTACAAACAACAGAGTTTCTGTCTCACAACGCTGCAGGAGGAGCAAGTCTGTGATCCAAGGGTCACATGGTCAGCTGTTGGGGGAGCCCTTCTCTGGCTGTGGATGGTCACTTGTCCTGTGTCTCCCGTGTCTTCACACGCTGAAGAGTTCTTTGGGATCCCTTTTGTAAGGACACTAATGCCACCACGGAAGCTCCACCCTCATGACCTTGTCACCTCCCAACAACCTCACGCTGGGTTTAGCTTTCCCTGTGCGAATTCTGGACAGACATTCAGTCCACTGCACAAATGCTGTGACCCTGTATAAAGACATGCTATTTTAAGAATTTGCTTGTCCCAGACTTGGGAGGCAGAGTGGGCTGTGAAGGAATCTGGACGCTGGGCTTAGAATCTGGGCTGCCACTGTCGTGAGACGGGCTGGGCAGATGCGAGAGAGAGCCCAGCCTCACCTTCCTCACTGCCCAGACCCACACAGCCTCCAGTATAAAATGCACAGTGGGGTGTGTGGTGCCAAGCAGACAGTGGACAGACGCTACCACCCCTCGATTTTCTACCAGGATGAGAGAAGGAGAACTGCAGACACTGTTGAATACCTGTGAACTATTTTATGAGAATGTCTCATATTTGTCAGAGCCTGTATTGGTCTGTGGCACCTGAGGATGTTTCTTCCAGGCATTCCTGAAGGTGGGAGTTTAGGATCGATCTGAGAAATGTTAAGGTAATTACCAGACACGGTATTTCATTAGGAAAGCTAGTTATTAAGCATACGCTGTTTATAATATGGATGATAGAAGTCAGAGTGCTAAGGAGTTAAGAGTTCCCCTCTTTGCTTGTAATATTCAATTTTATTTTACCTGGGTACCTTATACCTAAAGGGCACAAATATGCCTAGAACCACCTTATGTCTGTATAGTTCTTACCATACAGTATTTCAAGGCTTATAATTTAATCTTACCCTAAAAGCACCACTGTGATTTGAAGGGAGAGTTTTAGGATGAGGTAATGTAGATTCAGTTCATTTCAGTTCAGTTCAGTCGCTCAGTTGTGTCCAACTCTTTGCAACCCCATGAACTGCAGCACGCCAGGCCTCCCTATCCATCACCAACCCCCGGAGTTCACTCAAACTCATGTCCATTGAGTCAGTGATGCCATCCAGCCATCTCATCCTCTGTCGTCCCCTTCTCCTCCTGCCTCCAATCCCTCCCAGCATCAGAGTCTTTTCCAATGAGTCAACTCTTCGCATGAGATGGCCAAAGTACCAGAGTTTCAGCTTTAGCATCATTCTTTCCAAAGAACACCCAGGATTGATCTCCTTTAGAATGGACCGGATGGATCTCCTTGCAGTTCAAGGGACTCTCAAGAATCTTCTCCAACACCACAGTTCAAAAGTATCAATTCTTCAGCACTCAGCTTTCTTCACAGTCTAACTCTCACATCCATACATGACTACTGGAAAAACCATAGCCTTAACTAGACGGACCTTTGTTGGCAAAGTAATGTCTCTGCTTTTCAATATGCTATCTAGGTTGGTCATAACGTTTCTTCCAAGGAGTAAGCATCTTTTAATTTCATGGCTGCAATCACCATCTGCAGTGATTTTGGAGCCCAGAAAAATAAAGTCTGACACTGTTTCCACTATTTCCCCATCTATTTCCCATGAAGTGAAGGGACCAGATTCCAAGATCTTAGTTTTCTGAATGTTGAATTTTAAGCCAACTTTTTCACTCTCCACTTTCACTTTCATCAAGAGGCTTTTTAGTTCTTCTTCACTTTCTGCCATAAGGGTGGTGTCATCTCCATATCTGAGGTTATTGATATTTCTCCTGGCAATCTTGATTTCAGCTTGTGCTTCTTCCAGCCCAGTGTTTCCCATGATGTACTCTGCACAGAAGTTAAATAAGCAGGGTGACAATATACAGCCTTGACGTACTCCTTTTCCTATTTGGAACCAGTCTGTTGTTCCATGTCCAGATCTAACTGTTGCTTCCTGATCCGCATATAGGTTTCTCAAGAGGCAGGTCAGGTGGTTTGGTATTCCCATCTCTTTCAGAATTTTCCACAGTTTATTGTGATCCACACAGTCAAAGGCTTTGGCATAGTCAACAAAGCAGAAATAGATGTTTTTCTGGAACTCTCTTGGTTTTTCAATGATCCAGTGGATGTTGGCAATTTGATCTCTGGTTCCTCTGCCTTTTCTAAAACCAGCTTGAACATCTGGAAGTTCACGATTCATGTATTGCTGAAGCCTGGCTTGGATAATATTGAGCATTACTTTACTAGCGTGTGAGATGAGTGCAATTGTGCAGTAGTTTGAGCATTCTTTGGCATTGCCTTTCTTTGGGATTGGAATGAAGACTGACCTTTTCCAGTCCTGTGGCCACTGCTGAGTTTTCCAAATTTGCTGGCATATTGAGTGCAGCACTTTCACAGCATCATCTTTCAGGATTTGAAAGAGCTCAACTGGAATTCCATCACCTCCACTAGCTTTGTTCGTAGTGATGCTTTCTAAGGCCCACTTGACTTCACATTCCAGGATGTCTGGCTCTAGGTCAGTGATCACACCATTGCGATTATCTTGGTTGTGAAGATCTTTTTGTAGAGTTCTTCTGTGTATTCTTGCCACCTCTTCTTAATATCTTCTGCTTCTGTTAGGTGCATACCATTTCTGTCCTTTATCGAGCCCATCTTTGGATGAAATGTTCCCTTGGTATCTCTAATATTCTTAAGAGATCTCTTGTCTTTCCCATTCTGTTGTTTTCCTCTGTTTCTTTGCATTGATCACTGAGGAAGGCTTTCTTATCTCTTCTTGCTATTTTTTGGAACTCTGCATTCAGATGCTTATATCTTTCCTTTTCTCCTTTGCTTTTTGCTTCTCTTCTTTTCATAGCTATTTGTAAGGCCTCCTCAAACAGCCATTTTGCTTTTTAGCATTTCTTTTCCATGGGGATGGTCTTGATTCCTGTCTCTTGTACAATGTCAGGAACCTATGTCCATAGTTCATTAGACACTCTATCTGATCTAGTCCCTTAAATCTATTTCTCACTTCCACTGTATAATCATAAGGGATTTGATTTAGGTCATACCTGAATGGTCTAGTGGTTTTCCCTACTTTCTTCAATTTAAGTCTGAATTTGGCAATAAGGAGTTCATGATCTGAGCCCTAGTAGATTCAGGAAGGTTAAATGATTTTGAAGAACTGATGGGCAAGTTGGGGGCACTGCTGGCCCTAACAGTGGGAAACTATGAGAGCTTGTACACCATCTTTCTGGGGTGGGGGGAGAGTGCAGGCCCCGCTGAGAGCACAGCCTCTCCAGGGAAGGTGAGGGGCCCTTAGAGGACCAATGGAGGATGGTAGTTGGTGACAGGGTCTGTCTGGAGGTGGCCCCCTGCCAGGCTCCTCTCTGCTGACAAGAGTCAGTCTTCCTGGTAGTGAACGTCCCGGGAGGGGACCTGTGACCCCGAGTTCCTCTGGAGGCTCTGTGCTCAGGCAGATGTGGGGGTTCGGAAGGAGCCTCCCAGCCCGGCATTTGCTGTTTTTCACATGCCTTTGGATGAGTACAGAGAGCATAACTGCTGGGGCACATAGCAGGCTTTGTAGTTTGCGGTTCGGTTGGAGACCGCCAAACTGTCTCCCAAAGTGGCTGTATGGTTTCACATCACACCCGCAATGAGTGAAGTTTCAACCGTCCTAAAAATCCTCTGTGCTCTGTCTATTCATCCTGCCCTCCCTTCTAACCCTTGGCAACCACGCATCTTTTTACTGCCTCCTTAGCTTTCATTTTCCCAGAAATGTCATAGGGTTGGAATAATGTACACATGTGTGTCTGTGACTGTCCATGCATCAATGCATGTGTGAGTACATGCCTGTGTAGCTTCATTTACTTGTTGCAATCACTGAGGATGCAGGAGGCTTGGGTTGGTCATGGAACTTGCCATGGGCTGGAGCACTGGCAGAACCAAGATGTGAAGCCAGCTCATTGCCCAAACTCCTACTGGACAGAACAACCCAGACACCTCCCATGTTTTTCCAGGGAGGGGAGGGCCCAGGGTGAGGGACCGTGTGGACCGTGTGTCCTGATCTTGCCCTGGGTTCTGGCCTGGCCAGTTGTGCTTGGTTTTTCATACAATATTGAAGGAGATGGTCACTTACAAGCAAATCTGCTTTCAGTTGCCTGTGCGGGGGTGGAAGTGCTCCAGGGGCAGAGAGTGGTGTGCCTGTGAAGCCCCCACCTGGACTCACCTGCAGCACCCCCACCATCTCCCCCAGCTCCGTCCACTCATTACTGCCCATTATCAGATGGAAGCGGTCCAGCCCCCAGTGAGCAGTGAGCACCCTACCGTCCACATGGGCACAGGATGGCTGAGCACAAGCTGGCAGGTGTGTTTTCCTCTCCATCCCCCTGTGACTGGATGTACTAGTAAGAGCAACATGAAAGTAAAATGGTCTCAAGCCTGAAACACTTGGGGAAGGAGCACTTCAAGTCCGCCTTTCATCACTGAACTTAGACTAAATTATGCCGTCAAACGCCATATTATTTCAAATTAGCCAAATTAATTAATCTAAGTCAATCCTTGGCTGTATTAATCATATGTTTGAGAATTTCATGAGAGAAAGAACGTGACTTTTTCAGCTTACTGTGTGCAGACGAGCCTCCCTGACAGGTGGCTTCTCTTCTGCTCCAGGCAGGTGTTTTACAAACTCTGCAGACAGAGACAGAGTCTTATGGACTTATGGTCCTGGGGGTGCAGGGGTTGGGAGAAAGGAAAGAGAAGCATGGAAACATATACCACAGGTAAACATTACCACAGGTAAAATAGACAGCCAGTGGGAGTCTGCTGTACAACTCAGGGAACTCCAACCAGGGCTTTGTAACAACCTAGAGGGGTGGGATGGGGGGAGGGAGGTGGGAAGGAGGCTCAAAAGGAAGGGGAGTTATGTACACCTATGGCTGATTCATGTTGATGTATGGCAGAAACCAACACAATTCTGTAAAGCAATCATACTTCAGTTAAAAAAAATAATTAAAAAAAAAAAAAAAAGCTTTGCAGAAGTAGAATTCCCTCAAATACATTAATACTGAGTTTCACAGTTTCTTCTGTCACTTTGTCTGTATTTGAAAATAACTACCTTCTTGCTCTTAAGATTGCAAGAACTTAAGTGGTGTTTTGCTTTTTTTTAAGCACTCAGATGTGTTAAAAAAAAAAAAAAAAGACTGGCTTGTGTACATTCCATTTTCATAATTCTCTTTTAAATACCAGAAACCCACAAGTATACACTCAAAAAGAGATTTCTGTTGGACTTTTGTATGGACCTTAGAATTCTGAGTGCTCCTGAGGGCGCCCCACGCCAGATGAAAGCGATGTGACTCACACCAACGCCCCCTCCCGAGTCCGCACTCACGGTCATGAACGAACCAGAAGAAGGGGCTCTTCCTGCTCACTTCCGGGTCGGGCATACTGCCCCCTAGGTCGTCAGTCTGTCCCTCACAGTTCATCAGAAAGTGCCATCTCTGGAAAAACACTGGTGATGTGTAACGGTTCAATAGTGGTGGTTCCATGAGCAGGCGCCTACGTGACCAGGGCGCCATGATCACTGCCATCTTACAGACTGGAAGACCGAGATTACGTGCCCACGCTCACAGCATTTCCACCATGGCTGAATGACGCGATAATTAGGGAAAGACAGAAGTGCTCCAACATCTGCTGCTGCTCTGAAAGTGAATTTCTAAGTCATCAGGTAAAACTGTCTCCCCTCCAACAGGCGTGGTCCCTCGCAGAGCACAGAACCAGGGCCCATGCGGGCCCGCAAGGCCTGGTGGGGCGGGGCGTGAGGAGGCGGCGGGCGGAAGCAGCCCTAGGGCCGCACAGGCGTCCCCATGACTCCGGGGTCTGAGCCAGGACCCCGGGCCTCTTTCTGACACAGCTGCCGTCACGGGCTCACATCTCCAGACCTCAGCTAACTCAGCACACAAGGTGTTGACTTAGAAACCTGCCCAGTGTGGTTCCAGTCAGGTGGGGCCTGAGGAGAGGGGATGGGTCCGTGTTCTCTGCTATCACTTTCCCCAGATGTTGTCACTCACGTGACATGAGGGATAAAACGACAGCCGTGATGGCTGGTGAGGCCAGCGAGAACAGCGCGAATTTCCCTGACATGTTTCCTAGACGTGGCCCATTCTCAACTGTTCTCGCTTGCCTCTGCACCTTAGGCTAAGACCAAGCCCTAAGTGGAAAAATACTGTGCAAAAGGGGCCCTTGTGGTCTTTTGGGCCGGACTGGATACAGGAAGTACAGAATGGCAGCGAAAACATGTTTACACAGTTTTCTGGGCAGGTATCTGTGTCTCCCCGAAAGTGGGAGGGTGATGTTTACTGAAAGCTTTGAAATTAGCCTCAAAGGACTGACCCACATCAGGTTTCTCAAAATTGGTTTGGCTACCACCCAAGCAGTTCCTGTCTTACACTGGAAGCCAGAAAAGGTGATCTGGGCCCCCATCTCCAGAGGCCCTGGCAGGCATTTCTGGGAGGCAGTGGGAAGGGAGCCCACGAAAGTCTTTGTTGGGAAGCAAATCTGGCGGTCCCCCCACCCCCATGGTCTATATTCCTCTGGGCAATGACCGGATTATGAAATCTGTAAATATCAAAAAGTATTCTGGGATTTTGCTTGGATTCTGTCAGGAAGAGCATGAGATGTCTTGGGAGGACCCCCAGGCAGGTGGGACTCAGAGTGGCCACAGATGGAGTCACCCTGACAGAGCTGCACCCCTCTGCCCTCGGCCCCCCTCACTCAGTAACCATCCTGTTCTATCACACCCAGCTCAGAACACCTACAAGTCTTCTTGGGGCGACCCCACATGTCCTTGGTTACTTCTGGTATTTATTCTGATCTCGATATAGGAGTGACTTTCTACTCTGTGTTATCTTGTTCTTATTTGAGTCATGCTTCAGGTATATTTTTGATGAAAATACCAGCTGCAGATGTTGGTCTGGCATTAAGTCTCTGCTCTGTTAACTCTGCTTTATAACCCAAGGTGAGCATTCCTGAGTTATGCACAGAACACACACTTCCTGAAGAAATGATGAACCACATAATTTTTTGGCAAAATCATGCTTTCACTTGGTATTCATTGGAATCATAATGATACCAATATTTTGAAAAAACATGTCAACAATTTGAGAATTCTTTAGAGATGAGATTCATGTGGACCCCCAGCTGAAACTGAAATTGGCAGCGACAGTAGACACACAAAGAGAGACTGAGTGTGCTTTTCTCTAAAGGTACCGGAACCACACTAAATTCAGGCAACCTAAAATGGATGTGAGAGCTGGACTGTGAAGAAGGCTGAGCGCCGAAGAATTGATGCTTTTGAACTGTGGTGTTGGAGAAGACTCTTGAGAGTCCCTTGGACTGCAAGGAGATCCAACCAGTCCATTCTGAAGGAGATCAGCCCTGGGATTTCTTTGGAAGGAATGATGCTAAAGCTGAAATTCCAGTATTTTGGCCACCTCATGCGAAGAGTTGACTCATTGGAGAAGACTCTGATGCTGGGAGGGATTGGGGGCAGGAGGAGAAGGGGACGACAGAGGATGAGATGGCTGGATGGCATCACTGACTTGATGGATGTGAGTCTGAGTGACCTCCGGGAGTTGGTGATTGACAGGGAGGACTGGCATGCTGCAGTTCATGGGGTCGCAGAGTCGGACACGACTGAGTGACTGATCTGATCTGATCTGATCTGAAAGAACAGGCACAAAAACAATGTGACGTTTATGAACGATCCCTGAAGCTAGCCCACACTTTTCACTCTCAAGTATCATTTCATTAGATGATACTGCTTTATCTATTTTAATAGCTATATATTCAGTGGCTTCATAAATCTTATTCCTGTTTATCTCACTGATTTTACCAACTATCTGTGAAAGATACTTTAATGATGCCTGGGTTATAGGAATAAAGAGCTAGTATCCCCACCATTAAGTTTTACATTAGGTCACTCTTCTTTCAGATAGCAGCACATCTGAAAGCTAGGATGATATCTGTGCTGTCACACACACACACACTGTACACACACTGTCACACTACATACACACGATACACATGCTGTCTGCATTATACACACACCAAACACATGTCACACATTATACGCACACAACACACACACACTATACACACGCCGTCACACACTATACACTAAACACACATACACACGCTGTCACATTATACACACGCTGTCACATTATACACACGCTGTCACACATTATACACATACTATATACACTATAGACACACACACTACACACTGTATACACGGTGTCACACACTATACACAAGCTGTCACACATTATACACAACACAAACACATGCTGTCACATATAATGCACACACACAATACACACACTATCACTATATACATGCTGTCACACACTATACACAGTCACACATTATATACACACTGTCACACTATACACACACTATACGCATGCTGTCACACATTATATATACACACTATACACACTATCGACACACTAAACACACTGTACACGCACTGTCACACACTATATACACTATACACAAGCTGTCACACATTATACACACACATTATACACACACTGTCACATAGTATACACATGCTGTCACACATTATACATGGTATCATACACTAAACACACACACACTATATACACAGTCACACTATACAAATGTCACACAGTATACACACACTACACACACTGTCACACACTAAACACACACACTATACACATACTTTCACACACTAAATACACCTACACAATACCCATGCTGTCATACATTATACACACTATACACGTGCTATCACACATGATACACATGCTGAAACACATGCACACTATACACATGCTGTCACACATTATACACACTGTACACAAGTCACACACTATACACACACATTATACACATGCTGTCATACACTATATACACACTGTCACATATTATACACATGCTGTCACGTACTATACACATGCTGTCACACATTATACACGCACTGTCACACACTATAAACACACACCATGCACACACTGTCATATACTATACACACACACAGGCACATGCTGTCAGACATACGCAAGTTGTCACTAGGCACATGCTGTCAGACATACTATATACATGCTGTCACACACTATACACACACTATATACCCACACACTGTACACACTGTGTACAACCCCTTTCCAAGTCTGAGGAATTCTCCACTGTGTGAGTTTCATGGACAGGCAAAGCCAACCTTTCACTAAAGAAGACCCAAAGTCTGCATCCACCCTTTCTCCACATCACCCTCCCCCCGAACCAGGAACAAATGAAGTATTATACAACCCGTTTGGCATTTGGCATATGGAGCTAGTGTTATGGGTTAAACTGTGTCTCCTGCCCAATCCTTAGGCTTACATCCTAGGTTCAGTATCTTGGATGGACTTTATTTGGGGGCTTTATTTGGGGAGGTGAGATCACTACAGAAGTAATTAATGAAAACAAGGTTGTTATGATGGGCCTTAGTCCAACATGACTGATGTCCTTATAAAAACGGGCAATCTGGACATGGACAGGCACAGAGGGAAGAGCTGTCTACAGTGTCCACAGCCTAGGAGCCAGGCCTTGACAGATTCTCTCTCAGCCTCAGAAAATGGACCAGCTCTGAGGCTCTGGCTGCTCTTTCCTACTTTCTAGCCAATCAGTGGCCCTTCAAAATTTTATTATCTTCTTAAACCGTTCAGAGTCTGCTGGTTGAAACTAACCACCTTGAAGGATACGGAAACTGGACCAAGGGTGGTTATTCAGCCTGGAGGATGCAGGGAAATTTGGCAGAAAGAAGAGGTGGAAGAATAAAGAAGAATGCAAAAAGAGCCACGACCCAGATAATCATGATGATGTGATCACTGACCTAGAGCAGACATTTGAATGTGAAGTCAAATGGGGAAAGCACCACTACAAAAAGCTAGTGGAGGTGATGGATTCGTGGAGTATCCAGTCTGAATGATGATGTGTGAAGTGCTACCCAAATGCAATGAACTCAGAGCCACAAGATGGAAGGTCAGTCATCCCCCCAAAGAGGCTGCGGTGCCCGACGCACCACCCCGGTTGCCCCGCAGGCCAGATGTGAACGACTCTGATGTAGTGGAAAAGGAGAGGAACGAGAGCCCCTGAAGGAGAGGGCGTAGCGGGGGGGAGTGGGGGACGAGGGGGGGAGTGGAGGGGGGGGGGGGGCCGAATGGGAGAGTGACGAGGGGGAGCGGGGGGAGGAGAGGAGGGGTGGGGAGAGTGACGGCGTGGGAGGGGCGGGGGGGGGAGAGGAGGGGCCGGCGGAGCGTGATGAGGAGGCTGGTGCGGGATGGGGCGAGTGGACACGATGCGACTGATCTGATCTGATCTGATCTGATAAAAATGCAGCTGGTATCAAGGGGTTTTTAAAGCAGAGAACTCTAGTTCCCTTTCCTCACAGAAAACTTCTGACACCAAATGTGTCTTTTTTTTTTTTTTTTTTAATTCCTTACACCAGCTAATTTACCAACTGTCCAGATACCAGCAAGGCATCTACTATTCAATTGGATTATGATACAGAGTACATGGATGCAGTAATGATCGAGCAGGTGAAGGGCCAATTCTGCATAATCCCCCATTTTAGATGTCTTATCCACTAAAAGGTTGTCCCCTGGGCTTCTGAGCGACTGGTTATAATCTGGATATTCCTACAACACCCTTCTCAGGCTCTGGAATTTGCTACAACAGTTCACAAAGTTGAAGGAAACATATGTACCAGTTTACTATAAAGGATGTTATAAGGGTCCAGATGAAGGGCCAGATTAACAGGTACATAGGGCAAGGTCCAGAGGGTCCCAAGTGCAAGGTTTTCTGTCTCCAAGGAGTTGGAATAGGTCACCCTTCCAGGGTGGATGTGTTCACCAATGCAGAAGTTCTTTGGGCCCCTTACTTTCAAGTAAGGTTTCTGTGGAGGTTCCATTATGTAGGTATGATTGGATGGATTGCTGGCCACTGGTGGTTCACTTATCCTCCAGCCCTCTTCCCCTCCCCCAAGGCTGGGAGTGGGGAGAGCTCCAGTCCTCTAATCACAGGCTGCTTCCCCCTGGAGACTGTCCCCAACCTTCAGTGCTCCCATAAGTCACCTCAGCACAAACACAGGGGCTTCTTACAGAGAACAAGATGCTTCTCTCACCTTCACCACTACCGAGCCATTTCAGCACCTGGGCACAAAAAGCACAAAAGCAAATGTAACCAAAGATGCTCTCACGGCTCTTTCCACTGAGGCAATCACAGGGGTTTGTGGAGCTCTGGGACAGAATACATTTGTCTTCTTGTGTCACAGCATCGTAGGTATGAACTCAGTAACCCCTGATGTGCAGAGACAAAACAGCTCAGCATATGGTGCCTGGGTTTTGCCCAGAATGGAGTGTTCTTTGATGGCCTGACTTTGGGACACTCAGCTGCTGCTATTGTAGAACTGATTAGGGTATGAGGAATTCAAGGACACTGGGATAGATGGCTGACTGCATGCACTTGGAGACTGATGAAAACAAGCCCAAATCTTTGCATCTTTACTTGACGAAACTTCTGAGATTCTAGTGTCCGTGCTTAAAGAGCATCTTTTCTCTTGTAGTTGCACAGCTGTGATGACTCAAAAGCAAAAGCACACTTTCACTTGGCTGATATTACATTATAGTGCTTGATAAATGCACAATTGACCTATGTACTCTTTTGTACAGGAGCTGAGGTGGAGTATGCCTGGGTATTTAAGTGTCCCAAACCCTCAGGCTCCACTGAGCCTGCTTCACCACCACACCAGTCTTCTTCCCTTCTCTGATAAGACATATAACCAAATGCACATCAGCTTGTGACTGGTTAAACGAAATGAACAAATATTCATATAATGAAACATTTTGTTGTTGTTTAGTTGCTAAGTTACATCAGATTCTTTTGCCACCCTGTGGACTGTAGCCCTCCAGGCTCCTCTGTTCATGGGATTGCCCAGGCAAGAATACTGGAGTGGGTTGCCATTTCTTTCTCCAAGGGATCTTCCTGATCCAGGGATCAAACCCACATCTCCTGCATTGACAGGTGGATTCTTTACCACTGAGTCACCAGGGAAGTCCAGTGAAATGCAATTCAGCAATAAAAAATGAAATACATATACATGTTACAACTTGGATGGGCCTTAAAAACATTATGTAAGGAAAAGAATCCTGACACAAAAGACCACATAGTATATAATTCTCTTTATATGAAATATCCAAGAAATGGAAAATCAAATAGAGACAGTAGATTCCCAAGAACAAAGCTGGAAGTATTACACTTATTGATTTCAAGCTATACTACAAAGCTACCTTAATAAAAAAAATATGGTACTGGCACAAAAACAGGCATACAGAACAATGGATCAGCATTGAGAGTCTGAAAATAAATCCACACGTATTTAGACAATTAACTTAAAGGAGGAAAGAACATACTGTGAAGACAAGACAATCTCATCAATAAACAGTGTTGGGAAAAGTGAAAAGCCACCTGTAAAAGAATGCAACTAGATCACTACCATACACCATACACAATTAACTCAAAGTGGATTAAAGATCTGAATATAAGACCTGAAACTACAAAATTACCAGACAAAAACATGAGGGGTAACCACTTTGACATTGGTTACAGCAATGTTTTGGGGCTCTGACTCCACAACAAAAATTAACAAATGGTACCACATCAAACTAAAAAGCTTCTGCACATTGAAAAAAAAAAAAACCATCATCAAAACAAAAACTGCTTACTGAATGGGAGAAGATATTTGCAAATCATATAACCAATAAAGGAATAATATCTAAAATATATAAAGAACTCAAACAACTCAACAACAACAAAACAAACAACCTGATTTAGAAAATGGGCAAAGGACCTGACTAGACATTTTTCCAAAGAAGACTTAAAGATGGCCAACAGGTACGTGAAAAAATGCTCAAAAACCCTAGTCATCTGTGAAATGCAAATCAAAATCACCTCATACCTGTTAGAATGGCAGTCATAGAAAAGCCCACAGATAACAGAGATTGGAGAAAAGGGAACCCTCATATACCATTGGTGGGAATGTAAATCAGTGCAGCCACTATGGGAAACAGTAGGGAGATTTTTCAAAAAATTAAGAACTATTCAACTCTGAGCATTTATCTGAAGAACACAAAAACACCAATTTGAAAAGATACATGCACTCCAAGGCTCACTACAAAGTTATTAACAATAGCTAAGACATTGAAACAATCTAAGTGTCTAAAAACAGATGAATGGATAAAGAAAATGTGAATGTATATATATGTATCACACTCCCTGATTTCAAGCTGTACTACAAAGCTACACTAATCAAAACAATATGGTACTGGCACAAAAACAGACATATATATATATATATATATATAAAATGTAGTTTAATATATATAATGGAATATTACTCAGCCATGAAAAGAATGAAATCTTTCCATTTGCAACAACATGGGTGAACCATGAGGGTATTATGCTTAGTGAAGTAAGTCATATGGAGAAAGACAAATAGCATATGATTTCACTCATACATGGACTCTAAAAAAACCCAAAGCAAACAAAATAAGACAAACTCAAAGATACAGAGGGCAGACAAGTGATTACCAGAGGGGGAGGGGATTGGAGGATAAGTGAATGGGTGAAGGATATGAACCGCATGGGCTGGAGAGCAATAATAGCTGTGCTGCTGATGATACTCCTGTGTGCACAAATGTAGAACCAGGATACTGGACACCTGAAACTTATATAATAAAAAAAAATAATGAGATGGTAAAGTTTATGTTATGTGTATCTTACCATGTTTAAAAGTGTAAACATTTCTAAAAAGAAAATAGTTTCCTGGTGCATGGAGTTGGGGGTGGGAATGAGGAGTGGGGTACATGAGTGAGACTAAAACTGCACTGTGAGGACGGCTTCACAACCCTGTACATTCACTAAAAATCACCTAACAGTACAGTTAACATGAGTGAGTTTTATGGTATGTAAATTTGACCCCCCATAAAACTGTTAAAAAAATTGAACTTCCAAATCATACAACCTTTGTCTATTGGAATAATAAATAAAGCCTAAGTTGTTTTAAACAATGTACCACAAAAGGATAAAATACAGAATCTGTCTAATTCTAGTTTTATTATGTTTCAATAGGATAGCTGTTTGGACTAATGTAACAAAATAAAAAGAGCATCTTTATTCAAGCCATTGAAATAGAAATAAATTTTTAAAGAAAAATCACACTGTGATTTTTTTTAAAACAACAGTGTTGTAGATATCTTCAATCTTTAACAATTAGGTTAGAAAAAATTGCTTTCACTAAGACTTCATTGGATCACATCTATTAGTTTGGTCACATAAATGTCAGTACATAGCAATCTTTTACTAATTAATTATTCACCCTAAACTCTATTAGCAAATATTTACCACTTACAGCCTAATTAAAATTGAACCCAGGTTACTATTAAATAGAGGTCACTCTAAAGCTCTTCTCAAGAGAAATATAAGCTCATTTATAGGAGAATCACCAAGGAAATCCCACTCAGAGGGTAGTGATTCAGAAGTCGATAAGAAATTCAAGGACACAGGGAGCATTCAATCCTCATGGGTCTATTGTTATTCCTTTTAATCAAGTATCAGATTCACTGAAGCTGGGTGATGACATGATTCTGGCAAGAGGAAGGCAGGTTTTTAGGGAGTAAAGAGTAAGTCAAAAACTAAGATCATGGCATCTTAGTTTTTGCCATGAAGTCCTATCACTTCATGGCAAGCAGATAGGAAAAAAATGGAAAGAGTGGTAGATTTTATTTCTTGGGCTCCAAAATCACTGTGGATGGTGACTGTAGCCATGAAATTAAAAGACACTTACTCATTGGTATAAAAGCTATGACAAACCTAGAGAGTGGATTAAAAAGCAGAGAAATCATTTTGCCCACAAATGTCTGTATAGTCAAAGCTATGGTTTTTCCAGTAGTCATGTATGGATGTGAGAGTAGAACTATAAAGAAGGCTGAACGCTGAAGAATCGATGCTTTTGAATTGTGGTGATGGAGAAGACTCTTGAGTCTCTTGGACAGCATGGAGATCAAGTCAGTCAATCCTAAAGGGAGTCAACCCTGAGCTGGAAGGACTGAAGCTGAAGTTCTAATACTTTGTCCACCTGATGCAAAGAGCTGACTCACTGGAAAAGACCCTGATGCTGGGAAAGATTGATGGCAGGAGGAGAGGGGGTGGCAAAGAATGAGAATGCTTACATAGCTCATAGACAGACTCAGTGGACATGAATTTGTGCAAACTCTGGGAGATAGTGAAGGACAGAGGAGCCTGGTGTGCTGCAGTTCATGGGGTTGTAAAGAGCCAGACACAACTTAGTGAATGAACAACAACAAGTAAGTCATCTCTTCACCACAGAGCAGCACGACTGAGTAAGTATAAAGAGTGCCATTGTCTTTGGGGCGGGTGTCTCTCCCCATTTAGCACAGCTCCTTGAGAAAGTCACAAATAAGAGCACAATCTTTCTGGTTTTCTAATGTGAGGTCGTCTGCCCCTTGGAACTGTAGCCTGGACTCTGGACTGAACTGGGGGCTCTGAGAGAGACCGTCACAAGACCTGTCCTTTCATCACTCAGGGAGACAAGAGGAGCTTTAGTTGTTTTTTCTTCTACTTTACCATGTGAAGTGAAAGTCCCTCAGTTGTGTCTGACTCTTTGCTACCCAATGGACTATACAGTCCTTGGGATTCTCCAGGCCAGAATATTGGAGGTGGTGGCTGTTGCCTTACTTTAGGGGATCTTCCCAACCCAGGGATTGAACCCAGGTCTCCCATTGCAGGCAGATTCTTTACCAGTTGAGCCACCAGATAAGCCCACTTTACCATGTAAATACCTGCAATTCTGTCCAGACTCTGCCATAGCTTCGTGCTGGCCTGTGCACCTGTGAGTTTGCTAACTGTTCTATAATACATTACTCCTTGTCTCATCTATACTGGTACATAAAGGGCTTTCGTTGGTAGGATTA
This sequence comes from Tragelaphus eurycerus, assembly GCA_935064755.1. NCBI lineage: Eukaryota > Metazoa > Chordata > Mammalia > Artiodactyla > Bovidae > Tragelaphus > Tragelaphus eurycerus. The sequence goes on from CAKXYN010000506.1 coordinate 81,120, forward strand.
TGTTATTTCCCCAACACGACATATTGATATTAGAGAAAAAATGTCAATGTTTCAACAAAAGTAGAGACCCTTAGTATTTCTTTTCTGGCAAGATACTGAACTTCCCTCTCAATTCACACTGTCATTGCTCTTCGGGGTGTGCCCTCTGACCCCCCACCCTGTGTTACCGCTCGACCTCCCAGGGTCTCCCCACATGACCACAGGGCATTTTCTTAGAGGAGACTGTATTCACATCTAAACAAAGGTTGTAATGTCAACATGCTAAGGGAGGGGAGTGGAAGTTTCCCAACTATTAGCCAGTGATTATGTTCCTTCTTCCTTCCTGAAACGCAGTCTCATAAAAGGCAAAGTCTTATTTAAGTTCTGACTCTTGTCTTTGTATACTAGTCACTATTTGAAAAGGAGTCTCAATTAAAAATAACCTTAAAAATTCAAAATAAGCAGCACCAAAACTTCTAAATGCTCACAGACATGTCACTGTAGACACACTGCATGGTGCAGAAAGACTGCTAGGAAGGGGAGTATGAGACAGGAAGAGATCTGGAGAACTTAAAGAGGAAGAGACACTTTCAGTAACTTTACTGTGTAGTAAACAATGATCAGGCTTCCCCAGAGGCTCAGCAGTAAAGAACCTGCCTGCCAGTGCAGGAGACATGGGTTTGATCCCTGGGTTGGGAGGATCCCCTGGAGGAGGGCATGGCAACCCACTCCAGTATTCTTTCCCGGAGAATCCCCATGGACAGAAGAGCCTGGCAGGCTACGGTCCATGGGGTCACAGAGAGCTGGACACACCTGAGCAACTAAACAACAACGACAACCAGTGATCACGGGAAAAAACCAAGACAGTCTGTCAATCAAGACAAAATGAACAGCCCATGTTTTGCCATAAAGCCTCAAGATCAAAAAACATACTTTGGGTGAATGTATTAGTTTCCTATCGCTGCTGTAACAGATTACCACAAATTTATTGGCTGTAAACAGCACACGTTTACCGCCATGTGATTCTGGATTTCAGAATGTGGCACAGGTCTCACGGGGCTGAAGCCAAGGGGCCTGCAGGTCTGCGCTCTTCCTGGAGGGTCCAGAGGGGATCACATTTCCTCACACCTTCCGTTCATTTACAGTGGTGCTGCCAAGCTGCATCGAGACAGGTTGTCCAGTATATATGTATGTGTGTATGTATATATATTCACTACATGTACAGCCAGCTACCCGCCAAGCATTCAACTCTGTGAACCCCTTGTTAACATACTATATGTACTAAGACCCCCTCCACAGGGAACTAATTCAAGACAGATATCTCTGAGTGTGTGTGTGAAGTTTCTTCTTGTTTGTAGTTTGCTAGTTTGCATTTTCTGCTCTTTTCACGTTGTTTCATGTGAGGTGTGTGACGCTGCCTCATGGCACAGGCTCTGGGGTCAGAACTGCTGATGTGAAGCTCAGCTCTGCACCCACTAAGTGGACTTGGGGAAGTTAACCACCCTGTCTGGGCCTCAGCTTCCTCTCCTGCTAAACAGGGCAATAATGGCACAACCGTCAAAACCCAGTGAAGCTGACTTGCACCCCACACACTCTGGTTCAGCTGGTGGAGGCTGCTGGCAGGACATCAGGACTCTCTGATGCCCCCTCGTCCCCCAGGAGAGGTTTCCCCTCAGCTGAGTTTGGAGACTAGAGATGAGCCTCCTCCCCATTTGTGCCCATCACCCTCCCCCCACTACATCTGGGTTTCTTTAAATAGCTTGTGTTTTTATCCAAGTGAGACACACACTGAATCAGAATTGGTGATTCTTATTGATCTTTTCTTGCTAATTTTATAGAAAGAGGAAACAACCACTTAGGATAAAAGTTAAATACCAATACGTACATTATTGCAATGTAATAAACTATTTACTTCTGATGCAATCGCCTCTAATAAGACTGTCACTGTTAGGGAATGGCTCAACATCTGAAAACTGTGTCTTCTAATGGGTTCCTCAAGACAGATAAATCTGATTACTATATGCCTATTTTTTTGTTACAGGTATTTTGAAACTGCATTGTTGCTCTTGACCTGACATTAAAGCACATTCCAAGTAGGATTTTTAAGTGAATGAGCACAGAATACAATACTGAGATTGACTTCAGACATTCCTAATTGTTTTGAGTTTACTGGCTATTTCCCTTCATTCGAATGTACTAGAAAATTATTTGTGTATTATTGTGTACATGGAGCATATACGCCTGGATGCCGAGCCCGTCCTGGGTATGATAGAACGTCCCTTTCTTGTGACAAGTTGTGATGAGGCTGCATAATCCTTACTGAGCAAAATGGACTAAAAGAAACTCAGCCACACACCATAAAACCATGGAATTGTGCCACTTTAGAGCTGGCAAATCCCTAAGAGATGATCTAGTCTAACTGCCTAATTATATGGATGAAGAATCCAGTAAAATACAGGCTCCATTTGTCAAAAAGCGCCTCTAACTAAGCAGAGCTGGCAGGCCAGAGCCTACCAGCTCAGCTCAGAGGTAGGGGGAGACATGTCACCAGGCCGGTGGCCGCCCTCATATCTTGTGTGTGGGAGGCTGGGCTCTGGAGCTCTCCTGTTAGTCCCAGGCAGACCGGGACGCCTCCAGGGACAGGAGGCATGGTGGCCGGGCCGCAGCAGAATGTGCTGGTCACACAATTTCAGTGAGATCCAACCAGGAAAAAGGGGTCTGACAAAACAGACGTGAAGTTAGAGTTTTATGAATATGGCCCAGTCTGCCTTCCTGTAGTCATGCCTGACAGCCTGGAATGTTATAAGTGATTCCCTTTCCATTTCTGTCCTGGATGGTCTTCCCAGGATAATACATGACTCTCCTCTAACCGTTAGGAACCGAGTCTTCTCACAGAGGCTGGGACCGTGGTGGGGCCTTAGGGAGGGGTTGTCAGGGAGGAGGGTGGTGGGTACCCAGGGTCTCCCAGGAGAAGAAAGCCGCAGTGGGAGGCTGGGAGGACTGCTGAGGGTCTTTGTTGGGGTCCCAGAGGCTTATCCAAGGCCAGCCCACTGACCCATCAGCTCACCTGAGGTGCTCTGAGTCCATGTTGGCCAGACCAGCTGCTGACCAAGTGCCTCTCCACATGCCCACCTGGTGGACCCGACTCTTGTCCCACAGCCGCCACTTGGCGCAGTAAGACAAGAATCCTCCCCAATCCCTGGTGAGGTTGACGAGTCTGCCCTGGAAGAAAGACGTCTTCAAACACATTGGGCGTCTGATCCTGACTGCGAAAGAGCAGCCCCCAGGGTGGAACGACTGAAGTGGCAGTGCTCCAGGGGGTCTCTGGGCACTGGGCTTCGCCAGCCTCACCCAGAGGTGCCTGTTCCCATCTCACCTGTAGAGTTTCCAGGTAGGGCTGGAGGGGAGGCAGGCAGACAGGTCCCTCTGAGGAGGAGGAAGGCTGGGCAAATGAGAATGTTTCTCCCCTTCTGGGAGAAAGGGCCACAAGTTCCGGATAAAAGGTTCCCTCTGATCAGGAGGGAACAAGCCTACAGGCTCATTTACTGGAGGTTTAGGAGCCTTCACAAGGAGCAAAGACGCAAAGAAGCCATGACAAATGCTTTTATATTGGGCTGGACAGAGGAAACTGCGGAAAAGTAACTACCATACACAGGGAGGCCGGGGAAGGCAGGAGTCACGTTAACAGGGCCCGTCTGTGCAGAGCGCTCTCAGCCTGACTCCCCACTGGGCAGGATGAGGACGTTACTCCCTCCAGGCTCCAGGAGCCATCTTCCACGGTGGCAGGGTACCCTTCTTGCACCTGGTGTTATTTTAAGTGCATTTCCCTCGAAACAGCCTTTATGCGCAGGGGGCATGTTGTGGGCCGCATGTCTGGCCGCCCTACAGAAGCCTGGAAACCCTTGACACCGGGTAAGGGCTCTGCTCTTGCTTCTCGCAACTGTCCTCCAGGCTGCCCAGGAAGTGCTTGCTATTTCCATTCTCCAGCTCAGAAAATGAGACTTGCTGAGGTCAGAACATGGAGCTAGACAAGAACCCAGTGCTGTCCCTACAGCGAAGATTAAAAACATTCCTTTTAAATATGCTGCAATAGAGCATAAAACAATAACCCCAGAGGTGTCTGTGATGACTCGGTGAATGGCACGGGGGCTGACTCGAGCTGGATGAGAAGACAGAGGTGGAGGGAGTCTGGTCTCCTGAGCCCTGAGTGTGGATGAGCTAATGCAGTGCCAGGGTCCCCAGGGGGAGGCACCTGCGGTCCTGGGACCACCCTCACCAGTGGACAGACAAGCAAACCAGGGTACCTGCTGCCTCTGTCCCAGACACCTGAGGACGCCTGGTTTCAAAGGCTATTCATTATTCACACAGGACTGTCCGACTGTCAATTCTTGAAGCCCACCAGTGCTGGTTTCCTTGGGATCGTCTCACCCTCATCCAATAAATTCTAGCCCTCCCCAGCTTTTAATGAGAGGAAGTGACCACTTGGCTATAAAGGGTGAAAGGAGTGATGACTCAAGGCTTGAGAATGCCATCTCCAGGAAGCGGTGGGATGACTTTCACATCAGACTTTCTCACTACCTCCCTGACCCTTGGAAGAGAAGCAGTCATTCTTTTCAAGTGGCCAAAATATGCGGCACTGTTTTTGTTCTAACAGACAAACAGGACGCTCCCCAAAACAAGGTGCCCTGCAATTAAGCTTGCACTCTTGGAGGGGTGGGCACAGAACCCGGGGAAGATGTTAAGAGCGCATTCCCATGGGAGCCATGAGAAGGGGGCCTGAGGTTTACTGAAGGGAGTTTATGGGAGGGATCCCCATTAACTGCTGGTGTCCACAGGACTCCCAGTGGCTTAGGATGGGTGCATCATTAGAAGACTGTGGACATATCACAGACACTGTAAACAGCCTCCATATAACTGACTGCTCTTTATGGTGGCATTATTAAAATGCAAAAAAATCGACTTGGATGAAAGAGGCTAACAGATGGCATTTGGTGGAGAATGTTCACTTGTAGGCTTGTATTTCAGGCTCTGAAATTAGGAATTTCAGGCAAGAGCTGCAATGGAACCCATGATGGGCTTCAAGTTCTAGGACTCCATGTGACATCTGGATTGAAGCATCTTTGGGGTGCATTGCTGAGAAATGGTGGAACCTCCCGGCTAAATGACGTCTCTGTTTGAAAGGAAGAAACAAGCTAATTACCCTTGACCCTAGAAGACAAAGTTACCCCCACTCAATGACAGGGTCAGTAACCAACACCTAAGGTTTCTTTCTGTGCATAAGCTTCGAGTCATCCATTTCCTTGCAATACAGATGGCGTCTCTCGTTGGGTTGTGCAGGACACTTCTCGTTGCAAGGCTTAAACTGAAACAGCAGGAGGGGAGAAGCAGCAGCAGAGGACTTGTTCAGAAGGACTGATCCTGCATCTGCACAGAGATCCCTGATAGGCGATGGTCAGGTCAGGACACTGGGCACCTTGAATGCACCAAACCTCCTGGACAACTAGGAGATGTTTGAAACTGTCAGGCCATCATATCCAGTGATTAAAAACCACAGTAATGATGATGGGGAAGGAATAAAGAAAACAAATCTAGTCTCTGTTATTCTAGGAAACCTTTATGGTGGGAATCTAAATCTTATCATTGTCATTTAACATATACGAAGCCCTCACTGAATCACTGTCTGGCGCCAAGTTCCAGGGAGACATCCTAATCTCAGAACTCCATTTTAGTTGATAACATAAAATTTCGCCTTATCACCTCTTGGCTGGAGCTAGGAAATGCAGTATATTTGAGTGGTTTAATGTATCTTCCTCTTCAAGGTTGAGCTTATATCTGCCTGGGGTTGCGGGATGCTAAAAAGAAGTCCTCCTCAATCAAGATGCTTTCTACAACTACCTGTCTCTCTGGTTCTGTTAAAAGTTCACCTGTGGACACTGGTTCTTTTTTTTTTTTTTTAGTTGCTGCAAGAGTGTACTATTAAAAAATTATTCATTTGGAAAGTATGCATTGTGAGATATTACTCAGTTCAGTTCAGTCGCTCAGTTGTGTCCCACTCTTTGCAACCCCATGAATTGCAGCACACCAGGCCTCACTGTCCATCACCAACTCCCAGAGTTCACTCAGACTCATGTCCATCGAGTTGGTGATGCCATCCAACCATCTCATCCTCTGTCTTCCCCTTTTCCTCCTGCCCCCAATCCCTCCCAGCATCAGGGTCTTTTCCAATGAGTCAATGTTTTGCATGAGGTAGCCAAAGTACTGGAGCTTCAGCTTTAGCATCATTCCCTCCAAAGAACCCCCAGGGCTGATCTCCTTCAGAATGGACTGGATGGACCTCCTTGAAGTCCCAGGGACTCTCAGGAGTCTTCTCTAACACCACAGTTCAATATAATATTTATCATTTTTGCTAATATGAACAGAAACAATGGTTAAGATTGTCATGTGCCAGTCAAGAGGCTAGAATTACATATGTTGAATATCATATCATACAGATCATAACTCACCATATATTGTATCATATATCATGTTAGGCCTGGCATGCTGCAGTCCACGGGGTCCCAAAGAGTCAGACATGACTTAGCGACTGAACAGCAATAATCATATTATGGGACTGTACATCATATCACATATTTAAGCAAATGAAGACACTGCTACAGTTTTCATTTCACCAATGAAGAGACTGAGACTAGAGAGAGAAGCTGTATAATTTGGTCAAATAGATAGGAAGTGGTAGAGCTGCCTCCCACCTGTGCCCCCCACCCCCCACCCCCCAGCTTCTTACACACTCTCCTTCCCTCTCTGCCTCTCTTCTTTCTCTCCTCCCTCCTCTCTCTGGCCCCACAGCAGGCCCTCAGGCTTAGAGCCTAGGCACAGGTTCTGGAAGTGATGGAGAAGCACAGCAGAAGGCCGCCTCACATAGAGCTGGAATTTCGAGTTGGGTCAGGCACTGGCTCCACAGGAGGTAACCGAACCATGAAACAAGTGTGAAGAACACAAAGACTTCCCAAACCTCCACGTCGGGGTTTTTCCTTCACTTTCCTCTTGTGTCTCAAGCTCTTTGCCCCTGAAGACAGATGACTCAATGAATCTTACTCTTCTTAATCTTGTTAATAGAACACAGTTGTAAAAACTGGATTCAATTATGACTCCTTTTTCCAGTTCACTGTTGTCCCCAGACTAGTTGGGGACATGGATCATCACTAGCCCCAAAGGCAAAGCCCTGGGGTGCAGAGGGCTGAGGCTGGTGCAGTCCTGCACAGGCACAGGGGCTGGAGCTACCGACCCTGGAGATGCCGCGACTTCCTCAGTGAGGGCCGCTGCGGAGGGCACGCATCCCTAAGCACACTTTTCTCAGAGGGGCACAGACTCCTGACCTGAGTCACGTCCGCTTGGAGAATGGGATTAGCATTTCAGAGCTGGACGGTGACTCACTGCGTCATCACACAGGGAACAAAGAGCCGCCTATGGACAGGTTCCAGCAGGGGCTCAGAACCGCTCCTCCCCCACCTCCTGGAGGAGACTCGCTGGGCCTGGAATATCACTGGGTGCCACTACCAGGCTCCCTGGGTGGCACTGGCTTGGCGTCCTTTGAGGTCAGGGCACTGCGGCCAAGGGCACTCCCAATACGAGGAGGTCACCTCGGCGCCTGCCTCCTGCTCCCCGTTCCCAGGCAGCCAACTCTAGTGCAGAACTCCCCCCCCGAAGCCCAGGAGAACAGGGTGGTCTGCTATCCCAGCAAAGAGGTGAGTGGTGAGGAGGCCGCACCGTGAAAAGCACAATAAAAGCTGGGCTCTTGCTGCCACGGGCTGTTCCCTGGTGATGGGCTCTCATACAGGGCCTGGGAGGTGCTAGTCAGGGTTCGAGCCACCAGCGGGCAGGCTGGCTGCACCATAGGGCAACACCTCCTGCTGTTTCACACCAAGTCCTCTCCAAGCTCTCTGGGGAAGCCCCCAACAGTGTATGTCACCCCTTCATCCCACCCTCCTGTAGACGCAGGATGTGACCCCAGGAGACTGAGACCCCAGGAGATGAGCCGTGGCTTCCCACTTATCAGCGAGGATGCTTAGCATACTTAACTTACAACATCACCCTGGAATGGGAGCTTCTGCTTGGAGGCTAAGCCCGCCCACTTTGAGAGGAGATCAAAGGGTTGGAGCTTTCCAAAGTTAAATCTAATGTTCCCAGAGTGGGGAGGGCAGACTAAGATAGGATTTTGCAATAACGTTCGGTGGCTGTTTCCCATTGCTGACAGTGGACTCAGCCAGGAAACCTCTTTGCAGGGAGCTTCCTTGGCTGCTGGCTCTGAGGCTCAGCTCAACAGCCACACGATTCCTCTGTGATGCAGAGGCTGTGGAGCCTGTTCCCTCCTTCAGGGAGGGCTCCCTACCTGCTGCAGATCTGAGCTTTCTTCTCTGCAGCAACGACAGTGCAGGACACAACAACACCCACTTTGGGAAAGGGATTTACAAACAAGTGTAACAGGAATGTATGAAAATGGGCCAAGGGAACCATGTCATTCAACACGGGCTCTGGGACATTTGTGTCACCTTAGCAACTCCAATGGGGACCTCTGCTTTCTCGTCATCATTATTTTACTACTATTATCACTGTGAATTTGCCATCTGTCACTGTAAGGCCAGAAACAGTGACTTCATAAGAACTCAGGGAGGGAAGTGGCCCCAAGGCCATCATGTCCTGCCCTCATGGGCAGTACCACTCAGCAAAGAGGTGCAGGGCCTCCTTCCCAAAGGCCTAGCCAGGCCCATCATATCTCAGCTGAATTCCTCTTTATGTCACATAATCCAGCGTAATTTATCACAGTTACAGATACAAACAAGAAATACACAAGTGCTGCTTCAAAGAGCTCCAGCTCTAGGAGAAGAACATCCTCCAGGGAGCTGAGTGTTGCCCTCTGGTCGGTGGCAACAGGACACACCTCTTCTAGCCAGAGGGTGGGAACTTGGTTACACACCGGGGCATGTCTGACCTCTCCGAACCCTGGTTCAACATCCTGAAGAGATACTGATCATAATGCCCACTTGCCTGTGTTGTTCTTTAGTTGCTTAGTCGTGTCGGACTCTTTGCAACTCCATGGACTGCAGCACACCAGGCTCCTCTATCCTTCACTATCTCCCAGAGTTTGCTCAAACCCATGTCCATTGAGTTGATGATGCCATCCAACCATCTCATCCTCTGTTGTCCCATTCTCCTCCTGCCCTCAGTCTTTCCCAGCATCAGGGTCTTCCAATGAGTTGGCTCTATGTATCAGGTGACCAAAGTATTGAAGCTTCAGCTTCAGCATCAGTCCTTCCAAGAATATTCAGGACTGATTTCCTTTAGGATTGACTGATTTGATCTCCTTGCAGTCCAAGGGACTCTCAAGAGTCTTCTCCAGCACCATGATTTGAAAGCATGAAGTCTTTAGCACTCAGCCTTCTTTATGGTCCAACTTTCTACATCCATACATGACTACTGGAAAAACCATAGCTTTGACTATATGGACCTTTGTCAGCAAAGTCAGGTCTCTGCTTCTTAATATGCTGTCTAGGTTTGTCATAGCTTTTCTTCCAAGGAGCAAGAGTCTTTTAATTCCATGGCTGCAGTCACTGTCTGCAGTGATTTAGGTGCCCAAGAAAATAAAGTATGTTACTGTTTGCATTGTTTCCCCATCTATTTGCCATGAAGTAATGGGACTGGAGAAGGCAATGGCACCCCACTCCAGTACTCTTGCCTGGAAAATCCCATGGGCAGAGGAGCCTGGTAGGCTGCAGTCCATGAGGTCGCAAAGAGTTGGACACGACTGAGCGACTTCACTTTCATACATTGGAGAAGGAAATGGCAACCCACTCCAGTGTTCTTGCCTGGAGAATCCCAGGCATGGGGGAGCCTGGTGGGCTACCGTCTATGGGGTCGCACAGAGTCGGACACGACTGAAGCGACTTAGCAGCAGCAGCAGCAATGGGACTGGATGCCATGATCTTAATTGTTTGAATGCTGAGTTTTAAGCCAGTCTTTTCACTCTCCTTTTCAACCTTCATCAAGAGGTTCTTTATCCTCTTCACTTTCTGCCATTAGGATGGTATCATCTGCATATCTGAGGTTGTTGATATGTCTACTGGCAATGTTGATTCCAGCCTGTAAATCATCCAGTTTTGCATTTCGCACGATGTGCTCTGTATATAAGTTAAATAAGCAGGGTGACAATATACAGCTTTGATGTACTCCTTTCCCAATTTTGAACCAGTTCATTGTTCCATGTCCAGTTATAACTGTTGTTATAACTTCTTGACCTGCATACAGATTTCTCAGGAGGCAGGTAAGGTGGTCTGATATTCCTATCTCTTGAAGAATTTTCCACAGTTTGTTGTGATCTACACAGTCAAAGGTTTTAGCATAGTCAGTGAAGCAGAAGTAGATGTTTTTCTGGAATTCCTTTGCTTTCTCTATGATTCAGTGGATGTTGGTAATTTGATCTCTGCCTTTTCTAAATCAAGCTTGAACATTTGTAAATTCTCAGTTCATATGCTATTGAAGCCACGCTTGAAAGATTTTGAGCATTACTTGCTAGCATGTAAAATAAGCACAGTTGTGTGGTAGTTTGAACATTCTTTGGCATTTCCCTTCTTTGAGATTGGAATGAAAACTGATGTTTTCTAGTCTTGTGGCCACAGCTGAGTTTTCCAAATTTGCTGGCATATTGAGTGCAGCACTTCAACAGCATCATCTTTTAGGATGTGAAATAGCTCAGGTGGAATTTCCATAACCTTCACTAGCTTTGTTCCTG
>CAKXYN010000507.1:0-91723 GCA_935064755.1 Tragelaphus eurycerus
GTAACATTTGGAGATCATGGCATCTAGTCCCATCACTTCATGGCAAATAAATGGGGAAACAGTGAAAATAGTGACAGATTTCATTTTTTGGGGCTCCAAAATCACTGCAGATGCTGACTGCAGCCATGAAATTAAAAGACACCTTGGAAGAAAAGTTATGACCAACCTAGACAGCATATTAGAAAGCAGAGACATCACTTTGCCAAGAAAGGTCCCCCTAGTCAAAGCTATAGTTTTTCCCGTAGTCATGTATGGATGTAAGAGTTGGACTATAAAGAAAGCTGAGTGCCACAGAATTGATGCTTTTGAACTGTGGTGTTGGAGAAGACTCTTGAGAGTTCCTTGGATAGCAAGGAGATCCAACCAGTCCATCCTAAAGGAGATCAGTCCTGAATAATCACTGGAAGGACTGATGCTGAAGCTGAAACTCCAATACTTTGGCCACCTGATGTGAAGAACTGACTCATTTGAAAAGACCCTGATGCTGGGAAAGATTGAAGGTGCGAGGAGAAGGGGATGATAGAGGATGAGATAGTTGAATGGCATCACTGACTCAATGGACATAAGTTTGAGCAAGCTTTGGGAGTTGGTGATGGGCAGGGAGGCCTAGGGTGCTGCAGTCCGTGGGGTCACAAAGAGTTGAACATGACTGAGTGACTGAACTGAACTGAACTGAAGGTTTTCAGACCTCTTTATTTCTGATATGGTGAAAAAAAAGTCACCAAATCTTAGAGATGTAATGATTTCTAAGCCTGTTGTCTAGAATTTGTCCAGTTATTGATTATTACAGAGAGAGGTAGTGATGATGCTTTCTGTTCTAAAGAGTTTGATTTTGTGAATATCTTAATTCTATAAAAATTATATGGCCATTATAGCCCACCTCTTGCAGAGAAATCATGACATCATACACACTGCTGCTGCTAGCAGTCTCTTTAAAACACCTGCAGAAAAGCAGTGCTAATGGCTTATTAAATCACTATTTGAACCATAAGAACATTCACATAATAACAAACATAAAACACATATTAACACCAGTATCTTTTGGAGACTTATTTAAGCATCAGATACCAGAAAAATAGATATTCTACTTTACCCAATCAGATCAGATCAGATCAGATCAGTCGCTCAGTCCTGTCCAACTCTTTGCGAGCCAATCAAGGCATTGTTAAACTTTGTGAGTCCAAATAACCTCTATCTAATATATGCAGTCCCTTGTTGTATATACTATTTAAAATATCTTTCTCCTATTTTTGCCATGAACCTTGAATTCAGACTCCTTCTGCCTTCATTATAAATTTAAGTTACACTTGGGTCATCTTACTGATGATGAACAAAGACCATGAGACCTGAAATACAGAAGTCCTGGTTTATGAATCATTTTGCCATTTTCGACATGTGTGATAGATCAGTCAACCTTGTTTGTTTGTTTACTTATGCTTAAAATTATAAACCACCTAAACAGATTACTCAGATAATTAAAAGAAGACATTTTGTACATGACAGATTTTTGAAATAATTTCCCAAGTCATTTTGCAGACTCAGACAAAATTTTCAATTTTAATTTAATTCATCATTCAGGATCATTTGCTGCCATTTACAAAATTTTTCATGTAAACAGGAGCTAGAAAATCTCAGTATAATACATTGATTTGATAAATTGACTGAATGCTCTGGCAAATTGAAGGTGACATTCAAAGGCAAAACTTAAATGACAGAGATACACATATACACATGCGTGCCTGCATGTATGTGTTTAAATTAAATAAGAGTAAAACTTGGAACTATTACTCTTTAAAATGAAAAAATAATAAAAGTAAATAAATTTGTTATATTTGTTTATTGGTTTAATAAATTACACTGCTCAAAATTCAATATGGTAATTTAATAAAAATGTCAGCTTAAATGTATTACATAATTCTTTCAGTTATACGGACAAGCAGCTTCATCTTTTTTCCTAAGTATCATACAAAGTATGTTTAAATGAAGAATTTTTGTAATTATGAATATATCAATGTATTGCTATGTGAAATGTTTAGCTGTTAAATAAAAGGCTACATTAACTCAGGAAATTATGACTATGGACATGCTCTTATAAGTATTTCTTCATTAGGTCAATTGTGGACAAAATTAATTCCAGCATGTTATTAATAAATAGGGTAAAAAATTGAAAAAAAAATTAAAACTATACATGTTTTTTCCAGAAATGATAGAAATATTTCTCCTCCAGAAATAGATGATGTATACTTTTTAAAATTTTTATATATTTATTTATTCAGTCTCTTATTTTTTTCACAATAAAATATTTTATTTATTTTTTTCTACAAACTGTGGCCTTGGATTTTATTTTATTTTAATATAAATTTATTTATTTTAATTGGAGAATGTATACTTTTTTAGATGCACATGTATGTATCCTTCAGAGAAAGAAAAGGAGACTTTGTTTCTTTTTCTTTAAAGTAACAATATATTTTGCTCTCCCAATGTTTTATACTTACTTTGTGCTTCTTACATGAAAAATATTTTAGAAACTCCATTAATCTCAAAAGTATGCCCTTTCTGATGCTGTTACACAAATTGATTATAGTCTCCCCCTATTTACACTTACTTGTAAACACTGGTAGAGATCATTGTCACGAATTACTGGGAGTTGCCCTTTATAAATTCCTTTTCTCTTCTGCCATCCTGAACTTCACAAAAAAAGTGCCTTTATAGTCACAAGATATTGATATAGTATGGTTATTTCCTTAAAACTGTCCCACTGTTCAGTGAAAAATTACCTTAATATTAACTCAATAAATTGACTGAATTCACTGCCATTTCAAAATGACTTTTTAACTCACAGAATGGACACAGCCTACAGCTTACACATAGATAATAGGAAGGCTTTTATTTTTTATCATTTGTGGATGAAATTTTACAAAATTACTATGAAATTAAAAATTCAAATGTAAAGCATCAAGTACATAGCAAATATGAACTGATTGAGATGACTTCTTAACAAATGAGTGAATGATTTTCAAACTAATTAGACTCACCTCTATAGAAGAGTCACAATCCATGAAATGTGCATATATACATATTTGATGCTCGATCTTTCTGATAGGTTGACTACAAATGTTTGCTTATATGAGTGTTGAGGATACTGCTTTCTGCTGCTGGCTACATGCCATATTTACTTAGTAGTCCTATATGACTGCTTAAAATATCCTACACCTACAAAATATCTTCCCTTGAGCAATGGTACTTGCAAAGGCAAATCTTCTATGGCAAGGGAACACAGATAAATGTTTCTTAAGAGTAAATGATGAACTAATTTACCTCCTAGGTTTTCATTAAAGCAAAAGAATCCTGAGTGGTAAGAGGAAGCAATGTGACATTGTTAGGAACAGCAAATACAAGAAATTGTTCAAGGCAAAACTAGAATTCTGCTCCTTGAATCAAACACATGTGGTTTAGTTGCCTGAAATAGACAGTTCTACAAGAACACATTCTGAAGGAGATCAGCCCTGGATTTCTTTGGAAGGAATGATGCTAAAGATGAAACTCCAGTACTTTGGCCACCTCATGCGAAGAGTTGACTCATTGGAAAAGGCTCTGATGCTGGGAGGGATTGGGGGCAGGAGGAGAAGGGGACGACAGAGGATGAGATGGCTGGATGGCATCACTGACTGGATGGACGTGAGTCTGAATGAACTCCGGGAGTTGGTGATGGACAGGGAGGCCTGGCGTGCTGCCATTCATGGGGTCACAAAGAGTCGGACACGACTGAGCGACTGAACGGAACTGAACAAGAATGCAAACAATATTAATACTTTTAAAAAAACTGTCCTGAGATTTCTGAGTAGAAAGATTTATCTCTAAATCATTTTAAATTTGTGATTCTCAGACTTTAGGGAATATCTGAATCACCAGAAGGGCTTGTTAGTTACACTTTGAGAAATATTTCCTTAATTATACCATCTAAAGGTGAATCTCGACTCTATCCTGAACTGGATGTCAGTGCTCCATAAACTCATCAATTCCAAATTTTGTGTGTGTGTTTAAATCCTTGTGTCTATTCCTTATCCATTTCACAATATTGCATTACTGTAATGAATAAGTCCTGCCTTTCTTTTCCAGGAAATATGCATAACATTGCTTGCTTGGTAGTATTATTAGAAGGATTAAATCAAATAGTTGTAAACTACTTGGAAAGGTATCTGGCCCATTGTAAATGCTGTGTCAGTGTTTATTCTGATCATCACTGTGATTGATTTGAACAGGGGGAAAAAAATCTCTAAAGTTGTGTTTCTGTTGATATTGACCCCAGCATTGTGAAAAGTTATCTATAATAGAAAGTAAGGCAAAGGGAAAAGAGCCTGTCATTTCTGTATTATCCTGGAGCAGTGTTTAAGATGCTTGTTTAAAGATTGCTTAGCTCTCTAGGTGAATGCATCTGTGTTTAACTTACTATTTACTACTAACTATTTAAGGCCTAAAATTTGTGAAGTTGTGTATGAACATATGTATTTGTGTCGGGTACAGATGCAAATAATTTCTGTCCAGTAATGCAAGAAATCAGCCAGCTTAACTGAAACAGAAATACTTCACCATGTAAATTTAGTGGGAAAGGATCATTTCTTCAGTACATGTATTGTGAAAACTGGATACTCATATGCCAAATAATAAGATAGAAATCTTATTTTACATCTTATACAAAAATCAACTAAAAATAGAGTAAAGGCCAAAATATAAGATAGGAAATTGTTAACTCCTAGAAGAAAATATTAGGAGAAACTTCCTTGACATTATGTTAGCAATGATTTTTTGGATATGGCACCAAAAATTCAGGCAACAAAAGCAAAAATAGGCAATTAGTATCATATCAAACTAAAATGTGTCTTCATGGGAACATGCTGCTGCTGCCACTGCTAAGTCGCTTCAGTCGTGTCGGACTCTGTGCGACCCCATGGACGGCAGCCCACCAGGCTCCACCATGCCTGGGATTCTCCAGGCAAGAACACTAGAGTGGGTTGCCATTTCCTTCTCCAAGGTAGGAAAGTGAAAAGTGAGAGTGTAGTCGTGAAAAGTGAGAGTGAAGTTGCTCAGTCATGTCTGACTCTTAGCCACCCCATGGACTGCAGCCTACCAGGCTCGTCTGTCCATGGGATTTTCCAGGCAAGAGTACTGGAGTGGGGTGCCATTGCCTTCTCCATCACAGCAACATTAACAATCACAAAATAGGCAATGTATACATTGGGAGAAAATATTTGCCAACTGTATATCTAATAAGGAGTTGATATATGAAATATATAAGAACCTTAGTGAATTTAAGAGCAGAAAAACAACTCAATTATAATACTGGCAAGAAACCTAAATTGATATTTTTACAAAAGAAGACACACAAATGGCTAATAGGCTTATCATAAAAAGGGGTTCAGCATTCACTAATTATCAGGGAAATGAAAATCAAAACCACAATAAGATGTTCCGTAACACCTCTCAAAAGGGCTGTTGCTGCTGCTGCTAAGTCATGTCAGTTGTGTCCAACTCTGTGCGACCCCAGAGATAGCAGCCCACCAGGCTTCCCTGTCCCTGGGATTCTCCAGGCAAGAACACTGGAGTGGGTTGCCATTTCCTTCTCCAATGCGTGAAAAGTGAAAGTGAAGTCACTCAGTCGTGTCTGACTCTTAGCGACCCCATGGACTGCAGCCCACCAGGCTCCTCTGCCCATGGGATTTTCCAGGCAAGAATGCTGGAGTGGGGTGCCATCACCTTCTCCACTCAAAAGGGCTATCATTAATAAATAAATAAATAAAATAACAAGGATGCAGAGAAGAGAGGCTCAAGCCTTGTAATTGCTAGTGAGATTATAAATATGAGTTTCCTATCACTTCATTAAAATGCCTTTGACAAAGAAAAATTTTTAATGATAATGCTTTTATATTTCTATTTTTTGAAGAGTTTGAGCTTCTTGGTTTGGTATCTTGTCTGTGACCATGAGACATACTCCCCTAATATTGCCTAAATTTTGTTCTGATATTGCTTTCCTTGAAAACTTTAATCTGTTTGAAATAAAATCTGTGTATACTGCTTTTTTATTATTTAGTTTGCATCATTTTCAAATCAATTTTCTAAAATTTTGTCTAAATATAGTTATTAAAAATTTATCTAAGGGAATTTTGAATTTTATAATTTTTCATAAATTTATTTGTTTTTTATATTTTTTAATTTTAAAAATAATGTGCTTCAATAATAATATATATTGAATACTAGCCTTTATAAATTTGTCTTTTTTTGCTTTTGGATTAGATGAAAATTGAAATACAAATATGAATAAATGTAATGATAACAAATTATTTCCTTATTTCTCTTATTTAAGAGTTTATTAATGCTTTCAATATCTAATGACTTATTTTATCTAAAAATGTTCTATAGTTCATATTTTTGACATTCATTCTTTCTATATATTTTTTATTATACATCATGTCTGTCTTTAGTTTCTGGTTGTTTGAAGAGTTTATTCTTCTATTGATGTAGCGCAGCTTCACTTCAATGTATCTTGGTCTCATTTACTTTCACTTTAACTTCTTGGACTATATTTGAATTCCTGAATCTAAGAATTCATCTTTGGGTTTGAGCAAACTCCAGGAGATACTAAAGGACAGGGAAGCCTAGCATGCTGCATTTCATAGGGTCACAAAGAGTCAGACACAACTTAGTGACTGAATAACAACATTAAGACATTAATTTTTTGAATATTATCTCCTTTACTTTAGAGAAGGGACCAGATACATTTACATTTTTGTGAAATATGTGAACATATGTATGCTATATTCTTGTTGTTGTTCAGTCTGTAAGTTGTGTCCAACTCTTTGGGACCTAATGAACTGTAGCACATGAGACTTCCCTGTCCTTCACTATCTCCCTGAGTTTGTTCAAGTTCATGTCCATTGAGTTAGTGATGTCATGAAACTTCACCCTGTCATGCTCTTCTGTCCTCAATCTTTCTCAGCATCAGGGTCTTTTCAAATGAGTCCACTCTTCCTCGTCAGGTGTCCAAAGTGTTGGAGCTTCAGCTTTAGCTTCAATCTTTCCAATAGATATTCAGGATTGATTTCCATTAGGATGGATGAGTTTTGATCTCCTTGCTGTCCAAGTCACTCTCAAGAGTCTTCTCCAGCACCACAATTTGAAAGTATCAACTCTTCAGCAATAAGCCTGCTTCATGGTCCAACTCTCACATCCGTACATGAGCATTGGATAAACCATAGCTTTGACTATACAGACCACTTAAGCAAAATGATGCCTTTGCTTTTTAATATACTATCTAGGCTTGCCATAGCTTTTCTTCCAAGAAGCAAGCATCTTTTAATTTCATGTCTGCAATCATCATCTGAAGCTATTTGGGAATGCAGGAAAATGAAATCTGTCCCTGTTTCCATTTTTCCCCTTCTATTTGTCATGAAGTAATGGGATCAGATGCCATGATCTTAGTTTTTTGAATACTGAGTGTTAAGCCAGCTTTTTCACTCTCCTCTTTCACTTTCATCAAGAGGCTCTCTAGTTCCTTTTGCTTTCTGCCTTTAGAGTGGTTCATCTGCATATCTGAGGTTATAGATATTTTTCCCTGTAATTTTGATTGCAGCTTGTGAGTCATTCAGCCCACTCTTTTGCATAATGTACTCTGCATATAAATTAAATAAGCAGAGTAATAATATACAGCCTTGACATAACTCCTTTCCCAAGTTTGAATCAGTCAGTTGTTCCAAGTCTGGTTGTAACTGTTGTTTCTTGTCCTGTGTACAGGTTTCTCAGTAGACGGGTAAGGGAGTCTGGTGTTTCCACCTCTTTAAGAATTTTCCACAGCTTCTTGTGATCGACACAGTCAAAGGCTTTAGTGTAATCAATGAAGCAGATGTTTTTCTAGAATTCCCTTGATTTGTCCATGATCCAGAAAATGCAGGCAGTTTGATCTCTGGTTTCTCTGCTCTCTGAAACACAGCTTGTACATCTGGATGTTCTTGGTTCATGTATTGCTGAAGCCTAGCTTGAAGGATTTTGAACATTTCCTTGCTAGCTTGTAAAATAAGTACAGTTGTATGGTGGCTTGAACTTTCCTTGTCATTGCCTGTCTTTGGGATTGGAATGAAAAATGACATTTTCTAGTCTTGTAGCAACTGTGAAGTTTTTCATATTTGCCGTCATATTGAGTGCAGCACTTTAATAGCATCAGCTATTTGAAATAGTTCAGCTGAAATTCCATCAGTTCCACTAGCTTTGTTCATATTAATACTTCCTAAGGCCCACTTGACTTCACACTCCAGGATGTCTGACTCTAGATGGGGGACTACACCATCATGGTTATTCAGGTGATTAGGATCTTTTTTGTATAGTTTCTGTGTATTTTTGCCACCTCTTAATATCGTCTCCTTCTGTTGGGTCCTTTCTGTTTCTGTCTTTTACCATATCCAGCTTTGCAGGAAATGTTCCCTTGATATCTCCTATTCTTGAAGAGATCTCTAGTCTTTCTCATTCTATTGTTTCCCTCTATTTCTTTGTTCACCTAAGAAGGCTTTCTTACCTCTCTGTGCTCTTCACTGTAACTTTACATTCAGTGAGTATATCTTCCCCTTTCTCCTTTGCCTTTCATTTGTCTTCTTTTCTCGGCTATTTGTAAAGCCTCCTCAGACAACCACTCTGCCTCTTGTGTTTCTTTTTTTTTTTGTAGTGGTTTTGGTGACCTCCTACTGTACAGTGTTATGAAGCCCTGTCCATAGTTCTTCAGACACTCTATCTACCAGATTTAGTCCCTATTTTTCACCTCCACTGTATAATCATAAGGGATTTGAGTTAGGTCATACCTGAATGGTCTATTGCTTTTCCCTATTTTCTTCAATTTAAGCCTGAATTTTGCAATATGGAGTTCATGATCTGTACCACAGTCAGCTCCAGTTCTTGTTTCTGCTGACAGAGCTTCCCCATCTGCAGCTGCAAAGAATATAACCAATCTGATTTCAGTGTTGACCATCTGGTGATGTTCATGTGTACAGTCATCTCTTGGAAGAGGGTGTTTACTATGATGAGGGCATTTTCTTGGCCAAACTCTGTTAGACTTTGCCCTGCTTCATTTTGTACTCCATGGCCAAACTTGCCTGTTACTCCAGGTATCTCTTGACTTCCTACGTTTGCATTCCAATCCCTTATAATGCAAATGACATATTTTTTAGATGTTAGTTCTAGGTCTTCATGGAACTGGTCAACTTTAGTTTTTTGGAGAATTAGTGGTTGGGACATTGACCTAGATTACTCTGATGCTGAATGGTTTGCCTTGGAAAAGAACCAAGATAATTCTGTCATTTTTGATGTTGCATTCAAGTACTGCATTTTGGACTCTTTTGTTGATTGTGAGGGCTACTCCATTTCTTCTAAGGAATACTTGCCCACAGTAGTAAATAGAATGGTCATCTGAATTAAATGTGTCAATTCCCATCCATTTTAGTTCACTGATTTCTAAAATGTCAAATTCACTCTTGCCCATCTCCTGATTGACCACATTCAATTTACCTTGATTCATAAACCTAACATTCCAGGTTCCTGTGCATATTTTTCTTTACAGCATTAGGCACTACTTTCGCCACCAGAGAGTTCCATAACTGAGAATTATTTTTGCTTTGGTCCAGCCTCTTCATTGTTTTTGGAGATATTTCTCTGCTCTTCCCCAATAGAGCAGTGTGTATGTGTGTATATATATACACTTTATATATCTCACTGGTATATATAGAGCAGTATATATATTATATATACCAACATTATCCTTTGATCATCCAGAGACCACTTGTTTGCTGATATTTTAATATGTAGTAAAATTGTGAGGAAAGACAGAAAGACAAATACTATATCATATCATTTATATGTGGAATCTAAAATATGGCACAAATGAACAGTAACAGACTCACAGATATAGAGAAGAGACTTGCAGTTGCCAAGAGGGAGGCAAGAAAGAGAGGGATGAATTGGAAGTCTGGTGGTAGTAGATGCATTTAGAATGGATAAACAAATTTCTACACTATAGAATAGGGAACCATATTGAATCTCCTGGGATAAATCAGAGTAAAAGAATATATTTAAAAAATATATGTATGTGTATAACTGAATCACTTTGCTATACAGCAGAAATTAGCACATTGTAAATCAACTGTAATTCAATAAAAATAAATAAAAAATTAAAATTTCAAAAAACCTTGAAAATTATATTTACTTAATATTTGTTTAAAATTTCATATATATTATATTAGTTATATATATTAATATTATATTATTAATACCCTGCATTAATAGGGAAATATTAATTTATACATCACCATATTTAACCAGAGATCAAATTGCCAACATCCACTGGATCATGGAAAAAGCAAGAGAATTCCAGAAAAACATCTATTTCTGCTTTATTGACTATGCCAAAGCCTTTGACTGTGTAGATCACAATAAACTGTGGAAAATTCTGAAGGAGATGGGAATACCAGACCACCTGATCTGCCTCTTGAGAAATCTGTATGCAGGTCAGGAAGCAACAGTTAGAACTGGACATGGAACAACAGAGTGGTTCCAAATAGGAAAAGGAGTACGTCAAGGCTGTATATTGTCACCATGTTTATTTAACTTATATGCAGAATACATCATGAGAAATGCTGGACTGGAAGAAACACAAGTTGGAATCAAGATTGCCGGGAGAAATATCAATAACCTCAGATATGCAGATGACACCACCCTTATGGCAGAAAGTGAAGAGGAACTCAAAAGCCTCTTGATGAAAGTGAAAGTGGAGAGTGAAAAGGTTGGCTTAAAGCTCAACATTCAGAAAATGAAGATCATGGCATCTGGTCCCATTACTACATGGGAAATAGATGGAGAAACAGTGGAAACAGTGTCAGACTTTCTTTTTCTGGGCTCCAAAATCACTGCAGATGGTGACTGCAGCCATGAAATTAAAAGACGCTTACTCCTTGGAAGGAAAGTTATGACCAACCTAGATAGCATATTCAAAAGCAGAGACATTACTTTACCAACAAAGGTTTGCCTAGTCAAGGCTATGGTCTTTCCTGTGGTCATGTATGGATGTGAGAGCTGAACTGTGAAGAAGGCTGAGTGCCGAAGAATTGATGCTTTTGAACTGTGGTGTTGGAGAAGACTCTTGAGAGTGACTTGGACTGCAAGAAGATCCAACCAGTCCATTCTGAAGGAGATCAGCCCTGGGATTTGTTTGGAAGGAATGATGCTAAAGCTGAAACTCCAGTACTTTGGCCACCTCATGCAGAGTTGACTCATTGGAGAAGACTCTGATGCTGGGAGGGATTGAGGGCAGGAGGAGAAGGGAACGACAGAGGATGAGATGGCTGGATGGCATCACTGACTTGATGGATGCGAGTCTGAGTGACCTCTGGGAGTTGGTGATGGACAGGGAGGCCTGGCGTGTTGCGGTTCATGGGGTCACAAAGAATCGGACAGGACTGAGCGACTGATTTGATCTGATCTGATATTTATATTAATTTGTAAAGTATACAAAAATGTTTATTACCTTCAAGGTTACCATGAGATGCAGATGCTGAAATGCCACTGCATTTATTTCTGAGTTTGTAGCCACAATGATCATATCTACCATGTTAGTCAGTAATCTACTCTTGTTATATTACAAATTTGATTGTTTTTATATAATCAGAAAAAGGTGATATCACTGTGCAATTCTTACACTTGAGATATAATTTATCTTTATATCTATATAATTTATCTTTATTTATTTCAGGTAATTTTTCATAAAGTGTTTTATTATTAAAGTTGCATTTCCAGTAAGTGAAAGTCGTTCAGTCATGTCCAACTCTTTGTGACCCCGTGGACTCCATGCAACACACCTACAGACTTCCCGGTCCTTCAGCAACTCCCGGAGCTTGCTCAAACTCATGTCCATTGAGTCAGTGATGCCATCCAACATCTCGTCTTCTGTCCTCCCCTTCTCCTGCCTTCAATCTTTCCCAGGTCTTTTCTCATGAGTCAGCTCTTCTCATCAGAAGGCCAAAGTACTGGAGCTTCAGTTTCAGCATCAGTCCTTCCAATCAGTATTAGGATTGACTGGTTAATCTCATTGGTATGATCATGTAACCAGGTAGTAGAAAATAAAAATAGACAGATAGAAATAGGATGTGACCCACACCTCTGGGAAGTCCCCTCATTGACTGTAGCCCGTCAGGCTCCATTGACCATGAGGATTCTCCAGGAGAGAATACTGGAGTGGGTTGCCATGCACTCCTCCAGCGGATCTTTCAGACTCAGGGCTCTAACCCAAGTGTCTTACATGTAACCTGCATTGGCAGGGGAGTTCTTTACCACTAGCATCACTTGGCGGAGAAGGCCCACTCCAGTACTCTTGCCTGGAAAATCCCATGGATGGAGGAGCCTGGTGGGCTGCAGTCCATGGGGTTGCTAAGAGTTGGACACGACTGAGCGACTTCACTTTCACTTTTTCGCTTTCATGCATTGGAGAAGGAAATGGCAACCCACTCCAGTTTTCTTGCCTGGAGAATCCCAGGGGCAGGAGAGCCTGGTGGGCTGATGTCTATGGGGTCACATGGAGTCGGACACGACTGAAGTGACTTAGCAGCAGCATCACTTGGGAAGACACTTGAATCATAGTACTTATCAACATAATTTCATCATTTATTTTTTCACTTTAGTTAGCCCACTTAACTCCAAAATGTCAAATTTTCTTATATCAATAAAGAACTCACTGTTTTCTTTATATATTTGTAACATAATGTCCAAGATCCTACATATTTAAATGTTTTGCAGACCAGTGTTAAGTTTTTTTCTGTAATTTCAATAACCATACACTGAAACAATCCTCTCTCTTCACCATTGTCATGCAGAAATACAGCATGATCTCATTCTCATTCAAATATAACACTTATTTGTAGATAGAAAGAGCATAATTGATGCTAATATTGTTAACAATTAAAATTATAAGATATTGGAAAGCAGAAGGACTTAAATAGATATTAATATAGCATAACAGTAGGAAAAAGCAAAAAGATATGACACCAGAAAATGAGATTTCATTCAGGTTGATAAGTGTCCAATACATACCAACTGCTATATCAGTTGTATAGCAGTATATACAACAATGTATATATCTCACTTGTCAGCTTTCACTAACCTGTTGGAAGAATCTTTATCTCTACTCCATGATTATGGCATTTGAAAACAAGGAATGTTAATCTTTGGCACAATGTTTTGCAATTACTTTTCATTGAAACTTTTAGATTAAAACTAAGTTGATTTCTGCTACAAACCAACACAATATTGTAAAGCCATTACCCTCAATTTAAAAAAGAGAGAGACAAATATTTACAAAAATTAAACAAACAAGCAAACAAAAAAACTAAGTTGAAGTCTAATCAGATCAGATCAGATCAGTCGCTCAGTCATGTCCGACTCTTTGCGACCTCATGAACTGCAGCACGCCAAGCCTCCCTATCCATCACCAGCTCTTGGAGGTCACTCAGACTCACATTCATCGATTCAGTGATGCCATCCAGCCATCTCATCCTCTGTCGTCCCCTTCTCCTCCTGCCCTCAATCCTTCCCAGCATCAGAGTCTTCTCCAATGAGTTCGCATGAGGTGGCCAAAATACTGGAGTTTCAGCTTTAGCATCATTCCTTCCAAAGAAATCCCAGGGCTGATCTCCTTCAGAATGGACTGGTTGGATCTCCTTGCAGTCCAAGGGACTCTCAAGAGTCTTCTCCAACACCACAGTTCAAAAGCATCAATTCTTCGGCGCTCAGCCTTCTTCACAGTCCAGCTCTTACATCCATACACGACCACAGGAAAGACCATAGCCTTGACTAGGCGAAACTTTGTTGGCAAAGTGATGTCTCTGCTTTTGAATATGCAAAAATAATTTGAATAATGCTACAGAAGCATTCATTAAAAATCATCAATTTTTGTTTAATCAATAATTAACTCAGAGCATCAATCACTTACAAAGTACTCTAAATATTTCTATAACCTTCAAGCTGACCAGAAATTGTCCCTAGTAGAAGACTTAGTTCAAGTTGTGGTATATAAGGTAAATGTGCTCCCAGTGTTGTCAGAGTATTAACTTCCCTCTGATTTAGTAGAGCACAAACTCTTCAAACTATAGCTTCTGTGTAGAGTGATGCTATTACATATCCCTGTATACACTGGAAAGAATCTTTACAGTGGAACAGATAGTGACAGTTAGAACATCTGTCTAACTGTCAGAGTGGTGCATCCATCTTTCACTCATTCAGGTGGTATATTTTTCTTTCTTTTTGTTTCCTTTTTTTCATTGCCTATTCAATGGCAGAATGTATGTGGATTTAGAGTAGAATGGGGATAAGTCCACTGATCACTTTCTTTTCCTTCCTATATCCAGACAGAAATCATAAACTGTTTGGATTCTGTGGGTAAGGTACTATGTATATCCATGAATGATGAATTGTACAAGTTCTTGAAGGGAGCCATTGTTCAGAAAGACAAATACATAGCTTAACAATCAGATCAGTCGCTCAGTTGTGTCCGACTCTTTGCGACCCCATGAACCGCAGCACGCCAGGCCTCCCTGTCCATCACCAACTCCTGGAGGTCACTCAGACTCACATCCATCGAGTCAGTGATGCCATCCAGCCATCTCATCCTCTGGCGTCTTCTTCTCCTCCTGCCCCCAATCCCCCCAGCATCAGAGTCTTCTCCAGTGAGTCAACTCTTCGCATGAGGTGGCCAAAATACTGGAGTTTCATCTTTAGCATCATTCCTTCCAAAGAAATCCCAAGGCTGATCTCCTGCAGAATGGACTGGTTGGATCTCCTTGCAGTCCAAGGGACTCTCAAGAGTCTTCTCCAACACCACAGTTCAAAAGCATCAATTCTTCATTGCTCAGCCTTCTTTGCAGTCCAGCTCTCACATCCATACATGACCACAGGAAAGACCATAGCCTTGACTAGGTGAACCTTTGTTGGCAAAGTGATGTCTCTGCTTTTGAATATGCTATCTAGGTTGGTCATAACTTTCCTTCCAAGGAGGAAGCGTCTTTTAATTTCATGGCTGCAGTCACCATCCGCAGTGATTTTGGAGCCCAGAAAAATAAAGTCTGACACTGTTTCCACTGTTTCTCCATCTATTTCCCATGTAGTGATGGGACCAGATGCCATGATCTTTGTTTTCTGAATGTTGAGCTTTAAGCCAACCTTTTCACTCTCCACTTTCACTTTCATCAAGAGGCTTTTTAGTTCCTCTTCACTTTCTGCCATAAGGGTGGTGTCATCTGCATATCTGAGGTTATTGATATTTCTCCCTGCAATTTTGATTCCAGCTTGTGTTTCTTCCAGTCCAGCATTTCTCATGATGTACTCTGCATATAAGTTAAATAAACAGGGTGACAATATACAGCCTTGACGTACTCCTTTTCCTATTTGGAACCAGTCTGTTGTTCCATGACCAGTTCTAACTGTTGCTTCCTGAGCTGCATACAGATTTCTCAAGAGGCAGATCAGGTGGTCTGGTATTCCCATCTCTTTCAGAATTTTCCACAGTTTCTTGTGATCTACACAATCAAAAGCTTTGGCATAGTCAATAAAGCAGAAATAGATGTTTTTCTGGAACTCTCTTGCTTTTTCCATGATCCAGCACATGTTGGCAATTTGATCTCTAGTTCCTCTGCCTTTTCTAAAACCAGCTTGAACATCAGGAAGTTCACGGTTCACATATTGCTGAAGCCTGCCTTGGAGAATTTTGAGCATTACTTTACTAGCGTGTGAGATGAGTGCAATTGTGTGGTAGTTTGAGCACTCTTTGGCATTGCCTTTCTTTGGGATTGGGATGAAAACTGACCTTTTCCAATCTTGTGGCCACTGCTGAGTTTTCCAAATTTGCTGGCATATTGAGTGCAGCACTTTCACAGCATCATCTTTCAGGATTTGGAATAGCTCCACTGGAATTCCATCACCTCCACTAGCTTTGTTCGTAGTGATGCTTTCTAAGGCCCACTTGACTTCACATTCCAGGATGTCTGGCTCTAGGTCAGTGATCACACCATCATGATTATCTGGGTAGTGAAGCTCTTTTTTGTACGGTTCTTCTGTGTATTCTTGCCACCTCTTCTTAATATCTTCTGCTTCTTTTAGGTCCATACCATTTCTGTCCTTTATTGAGCCCATCTTTGCATGAAATGTTCCTTTGGTATCTCTGATTTTCTTAAATAGATCCTTAGTCTTTCCCATTCTGTTGTTTTCCTCTATTTCTTTGCATTGATCACTGAAGAAGGCTTTCTTATCTCTTCTTGCTCTTCTTTGGAACTCTGCATTCAGATGTTTATATCTTTCCTTTTTTCCTTTGCTTTTCACTTCTCTTCTTTTCACAGCTATTTGCAAGCCCTCCCCAGACAGCCATTTTGCTTTTTTGCATTTCTTTTCCTTGGGGATGGTCTTGATCCCTGTATCCTGTACAATGTCACGAACCTCATTCCATAGTTCATCAGGCACTCTATCTATCAGATCTAGGCCCTTATATCTATTTCTCACTTCCACTGTATAATCATAAGGGATTTGATTTAGGTCATACCTGAATGGTCTAGTGGCTTTCCCTACTTTCTTCAATTTCAGTCTGAATTTGGCAATAAGGAGTTCATGGTCTGAGTCACAGTCAGCTCCTGGTCTTGTTTTTGCTGATTGTATAGAGCTTCTCCATCTTTGGCTACAAAGAATATAATCGATCTGATTTCGGTGTTGACCATCTGGTGATGTCCATGTATAGAGTCTTCTCTTGTGTTGTTGGAAGAGGGTATTTGCTATCACCAGTGCATTTTCTTGGCAAAACTCTGTTAGTCTTTGCCCTGCTTCATTCTGTGTTCCAAGGCCAAATTTGCCTGTTACTCCAGGTGTTTCTTGCCTTCCTACTTTTTTATTCCAGTCCCCTATAATGAAAAGGACATCTTTTTTGGGTGTTAGTTCTAAAAGGTCTTGTAGATCTTCATAGAACCGTTCAACTTCAGTTTCTTCAGCGTTACTGGTTGGGGCATAGACTTGGATTACTGTGACATTGAATGGTTTGTCTAGGAAACGAACAGAGATCATTCTGTCATTTTTGAGATTGCATCCAAGTACTGCATTTCGGACTCTTTTGTTGACCATGATGGCCACTCCATTTCTTCTGAGGGATTCCTGCCCACAGTAGTAGATATAATGGTCCTCTGAGTTAAATTCACCCATTCCAGTCCATTTTAGTTCGCTAATTCCTAGAATGTCAACATTCACTCTTGCCATCTCTTGTTTGACCACTTCCAATTTGCCTTGATTCATGGACCTGACATTCCAGGTTCCTATGCAATATTGCTCTTTACAGCATTGAACTTTGCTTCTATCACCAGACACATCTACAGCTGGGTATTCTCTTTGCTTTGGTTCCATCCCTTCATTCTTTCTGAAGTTATTTCTCCCCTGATCCCCAGTAGCATATTGGGCCCCTACTGACCTGGGGAGTTCCTCTTTCAGTATCCTATCATTTTGCCTTTTCATACTGTTCATGGGGTTCTCAAGGCAAGAATACTGAAGTGGTTTGCCATTCCCTTCTCCAGTGTACCACACCCTGTCAGATCTCTCCACCATGACCTGCCCATCCTGGGTTGCCCCATGGGCATGGCTTTATTTCATTGAGTTAGACAAGGCTGTGGTCCTGGTGTGATTAGATTGACTAGTTTTCTGTGAGCATGGTTTCAGTGTGTTTGCCCTCTGATGCCCTCTTACAAGACCTACCGTCTTACTTGGGTTTCTCTTATCTTGGGCGTGGGGTATCTCTTCCCGGCTGCTCCAGCAATGCACAGCCATTGCACCTTACCTTGGACGAGGAGTCTCTCCTCACCGCTGCCCTTCCTGACCTCGGTCCTGGGGTAGCTCCTCTCGGCCGTGCTCTCAGTGTGCCGCGCAGCCAGTGAGGCACTCTCATTGCGCCGCTCACAGGTAGGCCAGGCGCTCTCAGCTTAACAATACTAAGGCTGAACTGTTTGAACCAATACAAAGGCTGAAAAAATTGTTGCTCCCTGTAGGATGGAAGATTCCCATGTAATCATCCTACCCCCAGGTTACCTCAGTGAACATTGCCGTATCACTGTCTTGTCTTTAGTTTACTCTGTTGCAATATGGGGCATTACCCAAGGAAGCCTTGATGGGGCCAAGTTCATGTTACTAAGCTCACATTTTGATTGCATATAAGCCACCATAGTCACTGTGTAAGCACAGAGAAATAAGCGCCAAAATGGCTCGGGAAAGAGGCTGGCATATCACAGGAAGAACAAACATACCCCTTACAGTATTGGGGCCTTTTACAAAGTGATGTTGTAAATGATCATGAGATGACCATTTAGAGCATGGAAATGCATTAACAATTTGTGCCTACCCCCCAAATTTGCCATTTTAAAATTGATTTTTCCCAAATCCCTGACCAGACATCTAGCCATTATCCACAATAATGACTTCACACTAATTGGAACTCTGCCTCATTTAATCCTTTATCCCTGCCCTCACAGACTTCCACAAACATAAGTAAAACTCTTAAACATGTTTGTCATTACCAAGTTTCCCTGTACTCACAAAATTATCATAGAATGATCTCTTAACCCTAGATAAAACAAAATCTGGCTGTTCTTTAAGAAATTAGGGAAAAGAAAAAAACTCAACTCATTTTCATCACAGTGGATCCATGGAAATACCATCACAGAATAATTCATTTCACATCCTGGATTCTCTCAATCTTGGCAACCCCTTGCCCATAATACCTATCACTGTTCTACCTTAAAAGTGAGCAAATTTCATCCCCATGATAGAAAGAGATGCTTGTGATCTCTGGTGAGAATTCCAAGTTTTTATATTATTATTATTATTTTATTCTTTCCATACATCTCACCCTCTCCTCTCCCCATGTCATTAAGTCTATTTTCTATGTTTCTCCATTGCTGCCCTGTGAATAAATTCTTCAATACCATTTTCTAGATTCTGTATATATGCATTAGAATACGATATTTCTTTCTCTTTCTGACTTACTTCACTCTACAGTAGGTTCTAGGTTCATCCATCTCATTAGAACTGACTCAAATATGTTCTTTTTTTTATGGCTGAACAATATTCCATTGTGTATATGTACCACAGCTTCTTTATCCATTCAACTGTTGATGGACATCTAGATTGCTTCTATGTTCTAGCTATTGTAAACAGTGCTTCAGTGGACAATGGTATACATGTGTCTTTCAATTTTGGTTTCCTCAGGATATATGCCTAGGAGTGGGATTGCTGGGTCATGTGGTGGTTTTATTCCTAGTTTTTTAAGGAATCTCCATACCATCTTCCATAGTGGCTGTATCAATTTACATTCCCACCAACAGTGCAAGAGCGTTCCCTTTTTTCCACACCCTTTCCAGCATTTATTGTTTGTAGACTTTTTGATGATGGCCATTCTGACTGGTGTAAGGTGATATCTCATTGTAGTTTTGATTTGCATTTCTCTAATAACAAGCATCTTTTCATATGTTTGTTAGCCATCTGTATGTCTTCTTTGGAGAAATGTCTGTTTAGGTCTTTTTCCTACTTTTTGATTGGGTTGTTTGTTTTTCTGGTGTTGAGTTATATAAGCTGCTTGTATATTTTGGAAATTAATCCTTTGTCAGTATTTCATTTGCTCTTATTTTCTCCCACTCTGAGGGTCTTTTCATCTTGCTTATAGTTTCTTTTGCTGTGCAAAAGCTTTTCAGTTTGATCAGGTCCCACTTGTTTACTTTTATTTTTATTTTCATTACTTTAGGAGGTGGGTCATAGAGGATCTTGCTTTGATTTATGTCACCAAGTGTTCTGCTTATGTTTTCCTCTAAGAGTTTTATAGTTTATGGCTTGCATTTAGGTATTTAATCTATTTGGATTTTAACTTTGTGTATGGTGTTGGAAAGTGTTCTAATTACATTCTTTTAAAATTTGCTATCCAGTTTTCCCAACACCATTTATTGAAGAGGCTGACTTTGCTCCATTGTCCAATTTTTATATTATTTTGAAGAGCAAGATCAAATCCGTTGGAGCCATATTTTCTTTTCATTCTCATGCATTTTCATGCTGATGATGATAATCCAGGAGAGAATACAGTGGAAAGAGAATATGGTGATAAGGGATTAGCCTCATGCCTTAGTAAAAGGAGTGGATTTGGATAGGAATAAGATCATTTCTCTGCTCATGGATCTCAGCCTTGTGGTGGCAAAGGGGCTTGAGTAACTTAATGAATCTATAAGCCATGCTGTGCAAGGCCACCCAAAATAAATAGATCATAGTGAAGAGTTCTGACAGAACATGATCTATTGGAGGAACAATGGCAACTCAATCCAGGATTCTTTCCTGAGGGCCCCATTGACAGTATGAAAAAAGAAAAAAAATATGACACCAGAAAATGAGCTCCCCAAGTTGGAAGGCATCCAATACGCTACTGAGGAAGACTGAAGGGCAGTTACTAATTGCTCCGGAAAGAATGAAGAGGCTCAGCCAAAGTGAAAATGATGCCCAGCTGTGTATGTGTTTGGTGATGAAAATAAAATAAAATGCTCTAAAGAACAATATTGTATAGGAACAATACAATACAATGCTATGTCCATGAGTGAGGGTAAATTGGATGTGGTCAAGCAGGAGATCACCATTCAATGGACATGAATTTGGGTAGGCTCTGGGAGTTGGTGATGGACAGGGAGGCCTAGCGTGTTGCAGCTCATGGGGTTGCAAAGAATCGGACACGACTGAACTTAACTGAAGCAGAATATGGCAAGAGTGACCATAGACATCTTAGGGATTAGTGAAGTAAAATGGACAGAAAGGGCAAATGTATTTCAGATATATCTATATACATATATATATATATGATAGATAGATAGATATAGATATATCAAATATATCTATGACTGTGGACAAGAATCCCTAAGACGAAGGAGTAACCATCATAGTTAAAAGAGTCCAAAATGCAGTACTTGGGTGTAGTCTAGAAAATGACAGAATGATCTCAGTTTTTTTCCAAAGCAAATCATTCAACATCATACTGATCCAACACTATGCCCCAACTGCTAAAGCCAAAGTGGCTAAAGTTGACCAGTTCCATGAAGACTACACACAACACCTTCTAGAACTAACATCCCACAAGTATGTCTTTTTTATCATAGGGATTAGAATGCAAAAGTAGGAACTCAAGAGATACCTGGAGGGATAGGCAAGTTTGGCATTGGAGTACAAAATAAAGGAGGGCAAAGGCTAACATGACTTTACCAGAAGAACATGCTGGTCATAGCAAACACTTTTATCCACCAACATAAGAGAAGACTCTACACATGGACATAACCAAATAGTGAATATAAAAATAAGACTGATCATATTCTTTGCAACTGAAGCTGGAGAAGTGCTATCAGATCAGATCAGATCAGTCACTCAGTCGTGTCCGACTCTTGCGACCCCATGAATTGCAGCACGCCAGGTCTCCCTGTCTATCACCAACTCCTGGAGGTCACTCAGACTCACATCCATCGAGTCAGTGATGCCATCCAGCCATCTCATCCTCTGTCATCCCCTTCTCCTCTTGCCCCCAATCCCTCCCAGCATCAGAGTCTTCTCCAATGAGACAACTCTTCGCATGAGGTGGCCAAAGTACTGGAGTTTCAGCTTTAGCATCATTCCTTCCAAAGAAATCCCAGGGCTGATCTCCTTCAGAATGGACTGGTTGGATCTCCTTGCAGTCCAAGGGACTCTCAAGAGTCTTCTCCAACACCACAGTTCAAAAGCATCAATTCTTCGGCGCTCAGTCTTCTTCACAGTCCAGCTCTCACATCCATACATGACCACAGGAAAGACCATAGACTTGACTAGGCGAACCTTTGTTGGCACAGTAATGTCTCTGCTTTTGAATATGTGATCTAGTTTGGTCATAATTTTCCTTCCAAGGAGCAAGCATCTTTTAATTTCATGGCTGCAGTCACCATCTGCAGTGATTTTGGAGCCCAGAAAAATAAATTCTGACACTGTTTCCACTGTTTCCCCATTTATTTCCCATGAAGTGATGGGACCGGATGCCATGATCTTCGTTTTCTGAATGTTGAGCTTTAAGCCACTTTTTCACTCTCCACTTTCACCTTCATCAAGAGGATTTTTAGTTTCTCTTCACTTTCTGCCATAAGGGTGGTGCCATCTGCATATCTGAGGTTATTGATATTTCTCCCAGCAATCTTGATTCCAACTTGTGTTTCTTCCAGTCCAGCATTTCTCATGATGTACTCTGCATATAAGTTAAATAAGCAGGGTGACAATATACAGCCTTGACGAGCTCCTTTTCCTATTTGGAACCAGTCTGTTGTTCCATGACCAGTTCTAACTGTTGCTTCCTGACCTGCATATAGGTTTCTCAAGAGGCAGGTCAGGTGGTCTGGTATTCCCATCTCTTTCAGAATTTTCCACAGTTTATTGTGATCCACACAGTCAACGGCTTTGGCATAGTCAATAAAGCAGAAATAGATGTTTTTCTGGAACTCTCTTGCTTTTTCCATGATCCATTCGATGTTGTCAATTTGATCTCTGGTTCCTCTGCCTTTTCTAAAACCAGCTTGAACATCAGGAAGTTCACGGTTCATATATTGCTGAAGGCTGGCTTGGAGAATTTTGAGCATTACTTTACTAGCATGTGAGATGAGTGCAATTGTGCAGTAGTTTGAGCATTCTTTGGCATTGTCTTTCTTTGGGATTTCAATGAAAACTGACCTTTTCCAGTCCTGTGGCCACTGCTGAGTTTTCCAAATTTGCTGGCATATTGAATGCAGCACGTTCACAGCCTCATCTTCCAGGATTTGAAATAGCTCCACTGGAATTCCATCCCTTCCACTAGCTTTGTTCGTAGTGATGCTTTCTAAGGCCCACTTGACTTCACATTCCAGGATGTCTGGCTCTAGATCAATGATCACACCATCGTAATTATCTGGGTCGTGAAGCTCTTTTTTGTACAGTTCTTCTGTGTATTCTTGCCACCTCTTCTTAATATCTTCTGCTTCTGTTAGGTCCATACCATTTCTGTCCTTTATCGAGCCCATCTTTGCATGAAATGTTCCTTTGGTATCTCTGATTTTCTTGAAGAGATCCCTAGTCTTTCCCATTCTGTTGTTTTCCTCTATTTCTTTGCATTGATCGCTAAAGAAGGCTTTCTTATCTCTTCTTGCTCTTCTTTGGAACTCTGCATTCAGATGTTTATATCTTTCCTTTATTCCTTTGCTTTTCATTTCTCTTCTTTTCACAGCTATTTGTAAGGCCTCCCCAGCCAGCCATTTTGATTTTTTGCATTTCTTTTCCATGGGGAGGGTCTTGATCCCTGTCTCCTGTACAATGTAACAAACCTCTTTCCATAGTTCACCAGACACTCTATCTTTCAGATCTAGACCCTTAAATCTATTTCTCACTTCCACTGTATAATCATAAGGGATTTGATTTAGGTCATACCTGAATGGTCTAGTGGTTTTCCCTACTTTCTTCAATTTCCGTCTGAATTTGGCAATAAGGAATTCATGGTCTGAGCCACAGTCAGCTCCTGGTCTTGTTTTTTCTGACTGTATAGAGCTTCTCCATCTTTGGCTGCAAAGAATGTAATCGATCTGATTTCAGTGTTGACCATCTGGTGATGTCCACATATAGAGTCTTCTCTTGTGTTGTTGGAAGACGGTGTTTGTTATGACTAGTGCATTTTCTTGGCAAAACTCTATTAGTCTTTGCCCTGCTTCATTCCATATTCCAAGGCCAAATTTGCCTGTTACTCCAGGTGTTTCTTTCCTTCCTACTTTTTTATTCCAGTCCCCTATAATGAAAAGGACATCTTTTTTGGGTGTTAGTTCTAAAAGGTCTTGTAGGTCTTCATAGAACTGTTCAACTTCAGCTTCTTCAGTGTTACTGGTTGGGGCATAGACTTGGATTACTGTGACATTGAATGGTTTGCTATACATCAGCAAAAACAAAATCTGGAGCCAACTGTGGCACAGATCATGAGCTCTTTATTGCAAAATTCATACTTTAATTGAAGAAAGTAGGGACAACCATTAAGTCATTCAAATATGACCTAAATTAAATCCCTTATGATTATACAGTGGAGGTGACAAGCAGATTCAAGGAATTAGTTCTGGTAGACGGAATGCCTGCAGAACTATGGATGGAAGTTCATAACACTGTACAGGAGGTGGTGACCAAAACCATCTCCAATAAAAAGTAATGCAAGAAAGCAAAGTGGTTCACTGAGCAAGCTTTACAAACAACTGAGGACAGAAAAGAAGCAAAAAGCAAAGAAGAAAGGGAAAGATACCCTACTAAATACAGTTTCAGAGAATAGCAAGGAGAGATAAGAATTCCTTCTTAAATGAACAATGCAAAGACACAGAGAGAAAAAAATAGAATGGAAAAGACTAGAGATCCTTTAAGAAAATTGGAGATATCAAGGGGACATTTCATGTAAGGATGGGCATGTAAAAGGACAGAAATTGTAAGGAACTAACAAAAGAAGAAAAGATTAAGAAGGGATAGCAAGAAAACACAGAAGAAATGCGCAAGAAAGCACTTAGTAACTTGAATAACCACGATAGTGTTGTCACTTACTTAGAGGCAAATTTCCAGGATTGTGAAGTCACATAGGCATTCAGTTCAGTTCAGTTATTCAGTCGTGTCTGATTCTTGTCTATGCAACTGATTCATTCTATGCAACCCCATAGACTGTGCCAGGCCTCCCTGTCCATCACCAACACAAGGAGCATGCTCAAACTCATGTCCATTGAGTCAGTGATGCCATCCAACCTTCTCATCCTTTGTCGTCTCCTTGTTCTCTTGCCTTCAATCTTTCCCGGCATCAGGGTCTTTTCAAATGAGTCAGTTCTTCCCATTAGGTGGCCAAAGTATTGGAGTTTCAGCTTCAGCATCAGTGCTTCCAATTAGTATCTGGGACTGATTTCCTTGAGGATTGACTGGTTGGATCTGCTTGCTCTCCAAGGGACTCTCAAGAGTCCTCTTGAATGCCACAGTTCAAAAGCATCAATTTTTCTGTGCTCAGCTTTCTTTATAGTCCAACTCTCACATCCATACATGACTATTGGAAAAACCATAGACTCAACTAGATGGACCTTTGTTGGCAAAGTAATGTCTCTGCTTTTCAATATGCTATCTAGGTTGGTCATAACTTTTTTTCCAAGGAGTAAGTGTCTTTTAATTTCATGACTGCAGTCACTATTTGCAGTAATTTTGGAGCCCCCCTCCCTGCCCAAAATAAAGTCTTCCACTGTTTCCCCATCCATTTGCCATGAAGTGGTGGGACCCGATGCCATGATCTTCACTTTCTGAATGTTGAGCTTTAAGCCACTTTTTCACTCTCCTCTTTCACTTGCATCAAAGGCCCTTTAGTTCTTCACTTTCTGCCATAAGGGTGGTATCATCTGCATATCTGAGGTTATTGATATTCTTCCTGGAAATCTTGATTCCAGTTTGTGCTTCATCCACCCCGGCATTTCATGTGATGTACTCTGCATATAAGTTAAATAAGTAGGGTGACAATATACAGACTGACTGTTTTTCATATTTGGAACCAGTCTGTTGTTCCATGTCCAGTTCTAACTTGCTTCCTGACCTGCATACAGATTTCTCAAGAGGCAGGTCAGGTGGTCTGGTATTCCCATCTCTTGAAGAATTTTCCAGTTTGTGGTGATCCACACAGTCAAAGGCTTTGGCATAATCAATAAAGCAGAAATAGATGTTTTTCTGGAACTTTCTTGCTTTTTTGATGATCCAACAGATGTGGCAATTTGATCTCTGGTTCCTCTGCTTTTTCTAAAGCCAGCTTGAACATCTGGAAGTTCATGGTTCACGTATTTTTGAAGCCTGGCTTGGAGAATTTTGGGCGTTACTTTACTAGTATATGAGATGAGTGCAATTGGGAAGCATTACTATGAACAAAGCTAGTGGAGACAGTGAAATTCCAGAGGTGGTATTTCAAATTCTAAAATATGATGCTGTGGAAGTGTTGCACTCAATATGCCAGCAAATTTGGAAAATAAATCAGTGGCACAGAACTGGAGATCAGGTTTCATTCCAATCCCAAAGAAGGGCAATGCCAATGAATGTTCAAACTATTTCTTTAATATTGACCTCATTCACTGATGGAAACATTATGCTCAAAATCCTTCAAGCTAGGCTTAAACTGTTAACTTTCAGATGTACAAGCTGGATTTAAGAAAGGCAGAGGAACAAGAGGTTGAATTGCCAACATTCATTGTATCATGGGGAAAGCAAGGGAACTCCAGAAAAATATCTAATTCTGCTTCATTGACTATGCTAAAGGCTTTGACTGTGTGGATCACAACAAACTGTGGAAAATTATTAAAGAGATTGGAGTACCTGACTATCTAATCTGTTTTCTGAGAAACATGTATGTGGGTCAAGAAGCTACAGTTAGACTCAGACATGGAACTATAGACTGGTTCCAAACTGGGAAAGGGTATGACAAGTCTGTCCATTGTCACCCTGCTTATTTAAGTTATATGCAGAATATGTCATGTGAAATGCCACGCTGGGTGAATCACAAGCTGGAATCAAGATTGCTGGAAGATACATCAATAAGAGTGGCATCATCAGATATGCAACTGAGACCACTTTAATGGTAGAAAGTGAAGAGGAACCAAAGAGTCTCTTGATAAATGTGAAAGAGGACAGGAAAAAAACCCCACTGGCTTAAAATTCAGTATTAAAAAAAAAAAAAAAAAAAAAAACAACTAAGATAATGCCATCCAGTCTCATCACTTCATAGAAAATAAAATTGGAAAAAGTGGAAACAGTGACAGATTTTATTTTCTTGGACTCCAAAATCACTACAGTACTTGACTGCAGCCATGAAATTATTAAAAAGCAGAGACATCACTTTGCTGAAAAAGGTCCATGCATTAAAGGTCTTATTTTTTAGTACTCAGATATGAGTATGAGAGTTAGACCATAAAGAAGGCTGAGCACTGAAGAATTGATGCTTTTGAATTGTGGTGCTGGAGAACACTCTTGAGAGTGCCTTGGACTGCAAGGAGATCAAACTCATCCATCTGAAATGAAATCAATCCTGAATATTCATTGGAAAGATTGTTGCTGACGGTGAAGCTCCAATACTTTGGCTACATGATATGAAGAGCTGACTTATTGGACAATACCCTGATACTGGGAAAGATTGAAGGCAAAAGAAAGGCATGACAGAGGACAAGATTGTTAGAAAGCATAACTAACTCAGTGAACATGAATTTGAGCAAACTCCAGGATGTAGAGGAAGACAGGAGATCCTTAGCATGTCGATAGGACTGCAAAGAGTGAGACAAGACTTATCAACTGAAAAACAGTAACAGGGTCATTTTGTGCATTGCCACAGGAAATAAGAGGGAATTATGGGTCCATAGTTCAGAACACTTGTACATTCAGTTTTAATAGAATTGGAATTGTGATTGATAATGTTTTAATACATTTTTTTTTCTTTTCCATCTAAGTTTACAGGTTATTAAAGTGTGTTGGAGTTTTTCATAGAAAAGGATGCATAAATTACTAGTTTAGAGAAAGTCTGCAGAGATTATGGCCATATTGTGACTTTGCCAAGGAGCTAACTCAAGATTTATTTATCTTTTGTAGTAATTTTAAAGTGAGATTTGTCACATAGTTCTTAATTTTATACTGTTTTATACAAAACAGTCATGTTTTGCTGCTCAGTGGGTCCTTTGGTCTTGATTACATGCTCAGGATGAGATTTAACCAGGTTAGAGTAAATGCAAAGAGGATGCCATATGGTAGGGAGATATAGACATTAATATAATTACTATAAGAAAAAGTATGCACATGTTAATAACTTATCCCCGAATCAAAGGTAAAGCAGTAGAATTGATTCATTCAGTTTTATATTTTATTTTATTTTCACTATATAAATATATATAATGTGCCATATATAAAGTACAACATTGTTATTTATTAAGTAAAATCTTGCTTAACAATATTCCATGATCTTTTCCCAGGATAAGTGACCCCATTTTAATACTTTTTTTGATTATAAATCTGTTAATTGAATGGGGTAATAAATCCTAAAATGTATTGAGGCTTTTCTCTGTGAAAGGTACTGTGTAAACATCTGACATATATTATTCCATTTGTTCTTAGAATATTTTTTAGAACAACTGTAGAAGCTTAGCAGTAAACTAGAACCTTAAGTAATTTTTCCCAGCCAACTGCTTAACCAGTGGTGGGCCTGGCAGGCTACATTTTTCTCTGTGTCTAAATGCTTATTATATTGCACTACCTCTAGGAGTCAACTGTCCACTTCAGTAGAACAGCTGACTGGATTAATATTTTCATGTGTCACTTATCTACTCCTCAATAAAAGGAAGAAAGTATTTTGACATAGCAAAATTTAATTTAGTCACTATCACCAATAATTTCCTCTGTTGCTGTTGTTGTTCAATCACTAAGTTGTGTCTGACTCTGCAACCGTGTTACTGCAGCACACCAGGCTTCCCTGTTCTACACTATCTCCCAGAGTTTGCTCAAACAGGCAGGAAACTGTCTCTGATACTGTTTCTATTATTCAGCCAAGTACCAATAAGTACTATCTGCAACTCTTAAGTCCATAGATTTCTAACTTACAAAATTTTAATATACATGATGTGACATCTCACAGGTATTAAGTCATGTTTTAGAATAATGAAGTTCATCCTTTCTTTGAGATTCTGGGAATGCAACATCAATTGAGTTGACTCTTTTTCTCTAGGTGCAGAACTGAGTTCATCTTCAAATAAGCAAAGTCAGCTAAATTTCCAAGATTTTGGCCACAGTGGACTTGGACATTGGGGATCCATTACAGGAGAGAGAGAAATATCTAAAGAATTGATGATGTAACCATCTGCATATAAAGTATTACAACTTGCCTTTCTGTCTTCCAACAGTAGGGCATGAGGGAACTAAGTATAAAATGTGTTAGTCTGCATTCACCGAAACAGGTGATAGGAAAGAAAATTGCTTTAACTAACCAATACCTATGCAAATAGAAAAATATTCCACTAGACAGAGTTAAGTTGTTTTCTAATTCCAGTGCTGCTGCTGCTGCTAAGTGTCTTCAGTCGTGTCTGACCCTGTGTGACCCCATAGACGGCAGCCCACCAGGCTCCCTCGTCCCTGGGATTCTCCAGGCAAGAACACTGGAGTGGGTTGC
Organism: Tragelaphus eurycerus; assembly: GCA_935064755.1. Classification (NCBI taxonomy): domain Eukaryota; kingdom Metazoa; phylum Chordata; class Mammalia; order Artiodactyla; family Bovidae; genus Tragelaphus; species Tragelaphus eurycerus. The sequence continues at coordinate 29,294 of CAKXYN010000507.1, forward strand.
CATTTCCTTCTCCAATTCCAGTGAGTCCTGGACAACAGGAAACTAAAAATGGCCATAGTTTTATGCTAAAGAAAATGATATACAGTAGGAGCAATTAGGAATATATATCACAATGTGCTCTCAGAAATTTGTTTCTCATGAATTTTAGCAAATAAAGCAGAGATTCTTATGTCAGACAGAGAGTTTTGATTTGATGTAGACACTTTTGACCAATGACATGATCTTGTAGCCTATCCCAAGAAGCAATGTCAGTAAAATTTGGTACTTAAACATTATAAATAATTCAATGTACTGATAGCAAGAAATTGTGCCATTATAAGGCTACATTCTCTCTCAAAATACACAAGAACTTCAGACAAGGTGAGTCATAGTATTTTTATAGAATTCAGTTGATTTGGGTTACTAGGGAGTAACGATGAAGATATGGTTTTCCTGTCTTAGGAAAATATTTTGTTCTGCACAGAGAATAAGCAGTTTCAAAGCAAATTGGAGAAGTAAAGTGTGAACCTGAAATATAAAAATGCAAAAAGAAGTAATATGTACTGGATAGAAATATATTATGTGTGGCTCTGGAGTGGTGTGTTACCTTAACTAAGACACTTTATTTCTCTCTATGTGGTATTTATCAATGATTAAGACATAGAATGGACAAAGAAGAATGACACTGACTGAGGACCTCTGTGCTTGGTGAACACAGAGTCTGTTTAGGCCCATCTTCAGAGCTGGTGGCTCAGAGGTTAAAGCATCTGCCTGCAATTCAGGAGACCCGGGTTCAATCCCTGGGTCGGGAAGATCCCCTGGAGATGGAAATGGCAACCCCCTCCAGTACTCTTGCCTGGAGAATCCCATGGAGGGAGGATCCTGGTAGGTTACAGTCCATGGGGTCGCAAAGAGTCGGACACGACTGATCGACTTCACTTTCACTTTCACTTTCAGAGCTGTCCTATAAAGTTGTGGGAATTAAGTTAGCTGAGGTTCAGACAATTTGTTTATTGGTCTTGGGCTGTCTGTCTACAAGACTTTTTTTTTAGGGTCCCTGAAATGTAACTTTTGCAAAAATAAATTCAGGACCCTGACATTGACACATTTACATATAGCAGATTCTGTAAGTTGAGATTTTTTTTTCCTTTTAACTCTATGAATGTCAGAAATATGATTCTTAAAATGACCAAGACAAGCATCATTGTAAGCCCAATTGTAGTCTCAGGGACAATATTCTCCAAGCTATAATATAACCAAAAGGTGTTGTTTCATGTAACTTTGGTGCATTAAGTAAGGTCCATACCCAATAAAGAAATCTGTTGGGTATTAACAAAAAGAGACCCTGAGTTCCAGTTTCTGTGTTCCATGTCCTAAAAGCTTCAAGTACCAGATTTATAGGATATTGAAATTAACTGTTGGTTTCTATTGTCTAACAAAATGTCAGTTTTTAGTTTAGAAAGAAAAATAGGTATTATCGCTATCATCAAAATATCTTTATGATACTCTGAACTCTAATTCATACAGCATAGAATCAACATGTTTATGTGTCTCTCTACAAAATTACTGGCCCATACAGTACATTAACAGAGCTAGAGCTGTTTGTATAGCACTTGCTATTGGAAACACACCTCCTAGGAGGACTGGTTGGTACTTTTTCTCCCCTGAATTTAGACTTGGATTAAATGAAGAAATGAGGAAAGTGCCCTATGAGACTCTGTTCTCTTAATTTCCAAGCCACATGTACTAAATACTGATATTTGAACTGAACTGGCTACCTTTTATGAGTATCACACTAATTTACTTTTCAGGCAATGCTTCCATACATCAGACAGATTAAATGTTGAAAGCCACTATGCAATAGTCACTATGTAAGGGTGCAGAGAAAGGATGATTCATCAGGTAATACCCTATCCCTAAATCAGTAAACAACTGTCCTAATTTTCCCAGGGCTTCAGTTCAGTCACTCGGTTGTGTCCGACTTGTAGAGCTTCTGTTTTAAAATCAGGACAATCTCTAGCATAAAATGACAAACTCAAAAGTCAGATGATAGAGGCAAATATAAACAAATGATAAAATATGCAAAACTTTTCTTGTATCAGCACCTTGGTAAAAGTCAAAATAAGTTAGAAAAATAAATGCTAGGCATTCTGCAATCACAGCTATGATTTATACTAGGTTTATACTTGGGGATGTGAGCTGATTATTGAATTCAAGATTAATATTAAATGTGCACTGACTCCAAACCCTGGAATAATTTTGATGCCATTACCTAAATGAAGCAGGTTACTTTCTGGGGCTGTTCTGACTTCTTCTTAACTAGTATTCTATTCATGCATGCACTCTTCCCTGCACTGTTTACTCACCCAGAGCATCTTGTATGAATTCTAGAAACATACCTAATCCTGCCATTCTCACTGGCTTCTTTGTCTCGCTCAGAAAAAAAATGGAAGCTCCTATCACAGTATAGTAGTTCCTACACAAATACCCTAATGTTCTACACATCAAAAACCCTGATCTCATTGGTATTGTTCTGAGAAACAAAACAGATATTCCGTTTTACCTGTTGTTCACTCTGAGTTGAAAATTCTTTAACCAGACTTTCTTTAATATTGCCTACTGGTGGGTTTATTTATTTATTTTTTCAGTTCTGTCATATGTATCTTTATTTCTTTACCCTAGTTATTTTTATTTTTAGTACTAACCATTATATAACAACAGATAGCAACATTGAGTTTGTTGCTTTATTGTTTTTTCATTTACTAAAATTTAACTTTTTGTTGTAGAATTGTGTTTTAATTAACAAAGCAGCTCAGTGCCTAGCAGTACTGCTGTAAAATAAAAAGTAAGTGAATATTGTTTGAAAGAATGAGTGTACTTTAATGATGGTGACTATCCTTTGTTCTTAACTGTGAAGTTATTATTTTTTATTTCTAGAAATTTTTAAAAAGCAGACGATATCTAGGATTGCCTCTCAGTTCAGTTCAGTTCAGTTGCTCAGTCATGTCTTACTCTTTGTGACCCCATGGATTGCAGCATGCCAGGCCTCCCTGTCCATTACCAACTCCCAGGGCTTGATCAAGCTCATGTCTATCGTGTTTGTGATGCCATCCAACCATCTCACCCTCTGCCATCCCCTTCTCTTCCTACCTTCAGTCTTTCCCAGCATCAGGGTCCTTTTCAATGAGTCAATTCTTTACATCCGTTAACCAAAATGTTGGCATTTCAGCTTTAGCATCAGTCCTTCCAATGAATATTCAGGACCAATTTCCTTGAGGATTGATTGATTTCGTCCTTGCAGGCCAAGGGACTCTCAAGAGTCTTCTCTAACAACACTGTTCAAAAGCATAAATTCTTCGGAGCTTAGCTTTCCTTTATAGTCCAACTCTCACATCCATACGTGACTACTGGAAAAACCATAGCTCCGACTAGATGGACTTTTGTCTGAAAATAATGTCTCTCCTTTTTAATATGCTGTCTAGGCTGGCCGTAGCTTTTCTTCCAAGGAGCAGGCTTCTTTTAATTTCAAGGCTGAAGTCACTACCTGCAGTGATTTTGGAGCCCAAAATAATAAAGTCTGTCACTGTTTCCATTGTTTCCTCATCTGTTTGCCTTGAAGTGATGGGACCGGATGCCATGATTTTAGTTTTTGAATGTTGAGTTTTAGGTCAGTTTTTTCACTCTCCTCTTTCACTTTCATCAGAGGCTCTTTAGTTCTTCTTCACTTTCTGCCGTAAGGGTGGTGTCATCTGCATACCTGAGGTTATAGATATTTCTCCCAGTAATCTTGATTTCAGCTTATTTTTCATCCAGCCTGGCATTTCACATGATGTACTCTGCATATAAGTTAAATAAGCAGGGTTACAAGATACAGCCTTGACATACTCCTTTACCAATTTGGAACCAGTCCGTTGTTCCATGTCCAGTTCTAACTGTTGCTTCTTGCCCTGAATACAGATTTCTCAGGAAGCTGGTAAGGTGGTCTCGTATTCCCATCTCCTAAGGAATTTCCCACAGTTTGTTGTGATCTACACAGTCAAAGGGAGAAGGCAATGGCACCCCACTCCAGTACTCTTGCCTGGAAAATCCCATAGACAGAGGAGCCTAAAAGGCTGCAGTCCATGAGGTCGCTGAGGGTCTGACACGACTGAGCAACTTCACTTTCACTTTTCACTATCATGCGTTGGACAAGGAAATGGCAACCCACTTCAGTGTTCTTGCCTGGAGAATCCCAGGGATGGGGGAGCCTGGTGGGTTGCCGTCTATGGGGTTGCACAGAGTCAGACATGACTGAAGCGACTTAGCATAGCATAGCACAGCATACACAGTCAAAGGATTTGAGTAATCTATAAACCAGAAGTAGATTTTTTTCTGGAATTCTCTTGCTTTTATGATGATCCAACGGATATTGACAATTTGATTTCTGATTTTTCTGCTTTTTCTAAATCCAACCTGAGCTTATGACATTTCATGATTCACCTACTGTTGAATCCTGGCTTGGAGAGTTTTGAGCATTATTTTGATAGTGTGTGAGATGAGTGCAATTATGTCATAGTTTGAACGTTCTTTGACATTGCCCTTCTTTGGGATTGGAATGAAAATTGACATTTTCCAGTCCTGTGGCCACTGCTGAATTTTCAAAATTTGCTGGCATATTGAGTGCAGCACTTCCACAGCATCATCTTTTAGCATTTGAAATAGCTCAACTGGAATTCCATCACATCCACTCTGTTTGTTGTGATGCTTCCTGAGGCCCACTTGACTTCACATTCTAGGATGTCTGACTCTAGCTGAGTGATCCCACCTTCATGCTTATCTGGGTCATGAAGATCTTTATTGTACAGTTCTTCTGTGTATTCTTTCCACCTCTTCTTAATATCGTCTGCTTCTGTTAGGTCCATACTTTTCTGTCCTTTATTGAGCCCATCTTTGCATGAAATGTTCCTTTGGTATCTCCAATTTTTTTGAAGAAATATCTAGTCTTTTCCTTTCTATTGTTTTCTGGTATTTATTTACATTGATCACTGGGGACTGCTTTCTTATCTCTCCCTGCTATCCTTTGGAACTCTGCATTCAGATGGATATCTTTCCTTTTCTCCTTTGCCTTTCACTTTTCTTCTTTTCATAGATATTTGTAAGGTCTCTTCAGACAACCATTTTGCCTTTTTGCATTTCTTTTTCTTGAGGATGGTCTTGATCATTGCCTCCTGTACAATGTCATGAACCTCCATCCATAGTTCTTCAGGCACTCTATCAGATGTAATCCCTTGACTCTATTTCTCATTTCCACTGTCTAATTGTAAGGGATTTGATTCAGGTCATACCTAAATTTCTTTCTCCAGGAAATCTTCCTGATCCAGGGATTGAACCCCGGTCTCCTGAATTATAAGCGGACGCTTTACCATCTGAGCCACCAAGGAAGTCCCCATAATTAACATGATGCATAGAGAAAAAGGGAGAAGGCAATGGCACCCCACTCCAGTACTTTTGCCTGGAAAATCCCATGGATGGAGGAGCCTGGTAGGCTGCAGTCCATGGGGTCGTGAAGAGTCGAACACGACTGAGCAACTTCACTTTCACTTTTCACTTTCATGCATTGGAGAAGGAAATGGCAACCCACTCCAGTGTTCTTGCCTGGAGAATCCCAGGGACAGGGAAGCCTGGTGGGCTGCAGTCTATGGGGTCGCACAGAGTCGGACTCGACTGAAGCGACTTAGCAGCAGCAGCAGCATAGAGAAAAAGAAGCTATAAAGTGTTGGAGGCCTCTGCCTGTCAGCCTCTGTTACTACAGGCACTCCCCACACATCCCAATGGTGATTGCCATATATCTCCCTCTCCCTGCCCTGAATGAGCATCTGAGCCCTAATCAAACTGCTGCTTTCATCACATCTTGCCTGGGTGGGGAACAGACGCCAGAGGGCGCTGCAGAAGCAGAGGTAGGGCCTAAATCGGAGCTGAGCTCCAGGAGCTGTGTGACCAAAGAAAAGGAAAGAAATTCTCTGGTGCAGCTGCAGGCCAGGCGGAGTGCCTGTGTGCAGTCATGTCTGACTCTTTGTGACCCTATGGACTGTAGCCCATCAAGCTTCCATGTCCATGGCATTTTCCAGGTAAGAATACTGGAGTGGATTACCATTTCCTCCTTCGGGGGATCCTCCCAAAGCAGGGATCGAAATTATGTCTCCTGTGTTTCAAGATTATTTACCCCTTGAGTCACTGGGGAAGCTCATAAAATATTGTTGTTCTTCAGTCTCTGACTTGAGTTACACATAAAAATTCCCAAGGAAAAGTGTAGACATAAAAAGTTGGAAAAGTTTCCAGAAAGGAAAGTTTATTCATTTTTACCTCTTCTTGATTTTTAAAATTCTAAGTAATATATTACTTTTCTTGCTTTAAACACTCAAGTCTAAAGACAGTAAGCTACAAATCAAAAGCTGTTTTTTGCTCATACCCACTTTCAAGTGAGAATTCCCTGGTGGCTCTTATGGTAAAAGCGTTTGCCTACAATACAGGAAACCCGGGTTCCATCCTGGGTGGGGAAGATCCCTTGAAGAAGGCAATGGCGACCCACTCCAGTGCTCCTGCCTGGAAAATCCAATGGAGGGTGGAGCCTGGTAGGCTACAGTCCATGGAGTTGCAAAGACACCACTGAGCAACTTCACTTTAACATTCTTCCAAGTGAAAGTTTTTCAATTGCTAGGACTCTACTGCCATCTACTGTGTGGCAAATTAAGTAAAGAAAAATAGGAACTATCTTCTCCAGTTTTAGTATGCTTTGGTCTATATGGAATTAAGCCAAATTTTTTTCAAAAGAGCAATGATTACACTGTTGTGTTGAATAAGGCATGGTACACAGAACAACGCATTTACCAATTAGGAAACTTGAAATATTTAAACAACTAGAAGTTTGAAGTAGCCACACAGGCTCAAAAACAGAGCTAATAGAAGACCTAGCATTTAAGCACATAGAAAATCCCCGAGTCACATAAGTCAAGTACTTTGGTGAATATGCTGTAGCAACCCAACAGACACTGGGGAAGCAGGGATTTGTGTGACTTGTTAAGTTGTGAGCAATGAGCCTGGCTGGGAGTTATACAGAAGTGAATGCTTTCAGATCAGATCAGATCAGATCAGTCGCTCAGTCGTATCCGACTCTTTGCGACCCCATGAACTGCAGCACGCCAGGCCTCCCTGTCCATCACCAGCTCTCACATCCATTGAGTCAGTGATGGCATCCAGCCATCTCATCCTCTGTCGTCCCCTTCTCCTCCTGCCCCCAATCCCTCCCAGCATCAGAGTCTTCTCCAATGAGTCAACTCTTCGCATGAGGTGGCCAAAATACTGGAGTTTGAGCTTTAGCATCATTCCTTCCAAAGAAATCCCAGGGCTGATCTCCTTCAGAATGGACTGGTTGGATCTCCTTGCAGTCCAAGGGACTCTCAAGAGTCTTCAGTTACCTTCTTATCTTTGCTGGCTATTATACTAGATTTTAAACTTAAAGATCACTTGATAAGATGCTTACCAGAGAAAAATTGAAGTGAAGCATTCAATGCAGATATTGAAATTTATTCAACCAAAGTTTCAGTATTGAAGGAAAAATAATTCATTCTAAGTAAACATTAATAAATGTTCCTTTTTATGCTCCTGTTTTGTTTCATTTCATGTTTTATGCTCTTGTTCTTTTTTGTCTTTATTAGTCTTTCAAGAGAGTTAAAGCAATACATTTTCATGGAGAAATGGAATCAATCTTCCAATGATTTCATTTTGTTGGGGTTGTTCCTCCCAAATCAAACTGGTTGGCTTCTCCTACTTCTCATCATCCTCATATTCTTTCTAGCCTCTGTGGGTAACTCAGCCATGATTTACCTCATACGTTTGGATCCCCAGCTCCACACACCTATGTACTTTCTCCTCAGCCAGCTCTCCCTCATGGATCTAATGTACCTCTCCACTACCGTCCCCAAGATGGTGTTCAACTTTCTCTCCGGCCAGAAAGGCATCTCCTATCTGGGATGTGGAGTGCAATCTTTCTTCTTCCTGACCATGGCATGTTCTGAAGGCTTACTCCTGGCCTCAATGGCCTACGATCGTTATGTGGCTATCTGCCACCCCCTGCACTATTGTATCCGCATGAGCAAAAGGATGTGTATGAAGATGATTATGGGATCTTGGATCTTGGGGTCTCTCAACTCCCTGGCACACACAGTCTATGCCCTCCATATTCCTTATTGCCAGTCCAGGGCCATTGATCACTTCTTCTGTGATGTCCCAGCTATGTTGCCTCTGGCCTGTATGGACACCTGGGTCTATGAGTACATGGTTTTTGTGAGCACAAGCCTCTTTCTCCTCCTTCCTTTCCTTGGCATCACTGCTTCCTATGGCCGAGTTCTTTTTGCTGTCTACCTGGGTGGGGATATGCGTTCAAAAGATGGAAGAAAAAAGGCCTTCACCACCTGTTCAACACATTTAACTGTAGTGACATTTTACTATGCACCTTTTGTCTACACTTATCTTCGGCCCAGGAATCTCCGCTCACCAGCAGAAGATAAAATTTTGGCAGTCTTTTACACTATCCTCACTCCCATGCTCAATCCCATTATCTACAGTCTGAGGAATAAGGAAGTCCTGGGGGCCATGACAAGAGTGTTTGGGATATTCTCTTTTACAAAGTAATAATTATGGCTTTCTTTACCCTCCTTTATTCTCTCTTTCTATGGTGATTAAAATACCCTGCTAAGTAGTCGCTTCAGTCGTGTCCGACTCTGTGCGACCCCACAGACAGAAGCCCACCAGGCTCCCCCGTCCCTGGGATTCTCCAGGCAAGAATACTGGAGTGGGTTGCCATTTCCTTCTCCAATGTATGAAAGTGGAAAGCGAAAGTGAAGTCGCTCAGTCGTGTCCGACTCTTAGCGACCCCATGGACTGGAGCCTACCAGGCTCCTCCGTCCATGGGATTTTCCAGGCAAAAGTACTGGGGTGGGGGGCCATTGCCTTCCCCGTAAAATACCCTAGAGCACTACTATCTGATAGAAATATATGAGCTATTCTGTAATTTAAAATTTTCACTTAAAGTATAGCTACTAAGCGTCATTTAAAAAGTGAAATTAATCTAAATAATGTATTTACTTAATTCCAAAGTTATAGTCAATACTGAGATTAAGAACATTGATATTAATGACATATTATTGTAAAATATTATGTGATTTATTTGTCACATATATGTACATATATCACTTATAATACACTCATACTGACATTATCATTTCTACATGCAATTGATACAAACTTATTGAAGCAATCTATTACTTTATTTTCACTCTAAGTCTTTACAGCCCTTATATTTTTACTTATAGACCATTACAATTTTTGACTAGACACATTTTTAAGTGCCCATTAGCCATATAGGGCCAGTGGTTACTCTGTTGGAAAACACAGGCCTAGAACATGCAATCAAATGTTTTCAAATGTTTTAAATGTAGTGTATAAAATTATATTTCTGATATATAAAATATGGATAGTGGGACATTAAGTAGCAAGCAAAGCAAGCTTACTAGTGTGTTTATGAGGTTTTTTTTTTAAACCTGTTTCAATCTTTTATTTTGATTGTAATTAACTTCCAGAGTCCATCATAATGTAATATCCTTTTTGATACTATTTTGAGGGGGCTTATTTGGCTTAGAATTTTTCAGATTTTGATAAATATATAGAGATTAAGTGACCTTTGTAGAATTGTGAGAATAATCAACAGTTTTATTCTACATTCAAATTAAGAAAAGTACGTCATTTTAATAACCTTAAAGAAATTTGTATTTGGCAAAGTCATTTACTTAATGGCAGGGAAACAAAGGACCAAGGAGCTATAGCATGCAACATATAAAATGAAAGCAATGTCTCAGATTTTAGTTATAACATGTAAAATATGAATGTGAGCTTATACACGTTGAAATTCTATGCTAATACGTCATAATGTTGTGTTTAACAAAAGTTTTACTACTGGTGTTTTACTAACACACTTAAGTTATTTCATGACTGGGGTTATGTAGGAGTCAGTTTTAATGATTAAAGGGGAAAAAAGACTTAGAGGAGACCCTCTCCCACAAATTCTCCATTTGCTGCCCAAGTTTAAGCTCCCAGGATCTTTTCCTGGTCTTTTTAAATTAAATTTCTTCTCAAGTGTTTAAATTTTAAATTAAATTTCTTCTCAAGTGTTTTCGTGACTCAAGTCCATTTCAATTATAAAATATATCCTACAATTTCCTAATCAAGTTAGTTTCCTAAAATGTACATATATGAAAATGTCATTCCACAATCTTTGGTTTACTATTGTATTCACAAAACTTTCTAATCTCAAGTTCAAGCTCAGGTGCTTTTAAAATGCATATCAAATCTACTGTTACCTGTGTCTAACATCCAGCTTACAGACTTAGTGCCAGAATTCCTTTAGACCTCCAGTTTGCCCTTGTAGCTGTCTATTCCTCTCCGCATCTGAAATTTATCTTGGGTTATTTCCCAAAAACTTCTGGAAAGTTTTTCTTCACCCTTTTAAAATATGTTTATTTATTTTTTTTACTGTACTGGGTCTCCATTGCTGTGCAGGTGCTTTTTTTAGTTGCGGCAAGTGGAGGCTACTCTCTAATTTCAGTGTGCTGGCTTCTCATTGTGTTGGCTTCTTTTGATACAGAGCACAGGCTCTAGAATGCAAGGGCTTCAATGGTTGTAGTGCGTGGGCTTAGTGGCTTTGCAGCATGTGGTAACTTCCCAGAGTAAGGATTGAACTGGTGTTCCCAGCATTGCAAGTCAGATTCTTAAACATTGGACCAGCAGGGAAGCCTTCAGATTTTTTTTTTAAGACTGACAATTTGAGTTACACTTTTATTAATATATAACACAACATTTTCTTCTCATCATCTTATCCAGTTAATATCTTCCTCTCCCACACCTGCACTCCTATAGTGCTATGGAAGTACTTGTCAGTAGTAACTCTGTTTTGTATATCAGGACTCTGTCTGTTAAAATATGGAACTGTACTAACCCTGATAACTGGCAAATTAACATGTTACTTGCTGAGGAAGAGCCTTCTAAGAACTACTGTTGAGAAAGTTATTTCTGAGAACTGAAATACCTTTGTACACATTTTGATGTATAAATATGTGGTTTTTTAATAATGAGGGAAATGTCTTCACAAGGGAATAAATTGTAAAAGAAAAAATAATAGCCTCCAGTTGTAGTTTTTGGCAAACAACTTGTGAAACCTATTGTACTCTATTTTTCCTTTAAAAAAAAGAAAAAAAAAATCTTTGACTCCAGAACTGGACCCTATTTTGTTTACTGCTGAAATCTGTGTTCCCCAAATTGCTTTTCTAATACCCCGAATAAGTGCATTTGTTTTAGAGACTGTCTTTTTTTCTGATGGCAGTGCTTATGATAACATATTTTACTGAATCTTATTCTTATCTATGTCCATACTTGTCTCCTTTTAAATTTAAGCTCATTGAATATAGTAATATTTAAGAAAACAATGCCAGTTAATATTTAGCAATTATAACTGCTTCTGCAATACTATGATTCTGTTATTTTCTCCACTTTGAGTGAGCACAGGGAGGTTTGGGGCAGCAATAAACCCTCCATCAGGTCATAGAGCTAGGAAGAGTTAAGTCTCAATTTGGAAAATAGTTTTCTTTGAATCAGAGCTTAAATTCATGGCCTCTGCATTACCCTTCATGAATAAGAGTCTTGTCATTTTGATATGGGTTTTGGTAATTTTTTTTTATTTACAAAAAGATACATATATTTGATCTTCATTTCCTCCATTCCTGGCACAGAGCCCCTAAAACACTTAGAGTTTCCTAAGGGACTAAAAATACAGTAGTCTTCTCTTGTGTAAATAAAGTTATGCAAAATAAAGCTATGTAAATAATGTTCTTGTTAAATAAAGTTTGTTATGTAAATGAGGCAACTTTGAAAAAGGCTCTAAGTATCTGGTTGCCAGGGGAATAAAACTTGTAATTAAAGGGTTGAAACTTTCAGTCTTAACTCCCTAGAGGCCCAGAATGAGGAGGTGAAAGAGAGTTGATTCACCAATGACCAATGATTTCATTAACTATACTGATGAAATGATGAGCTTACCTGATGGCTCAGATGGTAAAGAATCTGCTTGCAGTGCAGGAGATCTGAGTTTGATCCCTGGGTCTAGAATATCCCCTAGAGAAGAAAATGGCAGCCTACTCCAATATTCTTGTCTGAAGAATTCCATGGACAGAGGAGCCTGGTGGGCTACAGTCCATGGGGTTGTAAAGAGTCATACATGACTGAGCAATTAATACACACACTGATGAAATAAATATTCACATTTTCAGGCAAGACAAGAGAAGTTTAAACGTAGAAATTTTTTTCTACACTTTGTCATTCTCTTGTACGCATCTCACATGCTAACAAAGTAATGCTCAAAATCCTCCAAGCCAGGCTTCAACAGTATGTGAACCATGAGCTTCCAGATGTTCAAGCTGGATTTAGAAAAGGCAGAGGAACCAGAGATCAAATTGCCAACATCTGTTGGATCATAGAAAAAAGCAAGAGAATTCCAGAAAAAATATCTACTTCTGCTTTATTGACTATGCCAAAGCCTTTGTATGGATCACAACAAACAGTGGAAAATTCTTAAAAAGGTGGGAATATCAGACCACCTGACCCGCCTCCTGAGAAATCTGTATGCAGGTCAAGAAGCAACAGTTACAACTGCACAAGGAACAGCAGACTGGTTCCAAGTCAGGAAAGGAGTCCATCTAGGCTGTATATTGTCACCCTGTTTATTTAACTTATATTCAGAGTACATCATGAGAAATGCCAGGCTGGATGAAGCACAAGCTGGAATCAAGATTGCCAGGAGGAATATCAATAAACTCTGATATGCAGATGATACCACCCTTATGGCAGAAAGCAAAGAAGAACTAAAGAACCTCTTGATGAAAATGAAAGAGGAGAGTGAAAAAGTTGGCTTTTTAAAACTCAACATTCAGAAAACTAAGATCATGGCATTCAGTCCAATCACTTTTGGCCAATAGATGGGGAAACAGTGGAAACAGCGAGAAGTTTTGTTTTGGGGGGCTCCAAAATCACTGCAGGTGGTGACTGCAGCCATGAAATTAAAAGATGCTTACTCCTTGGAAGAAAAGTTATGACCGATCTAGACAGCATACTGAAAAGCAGAGAAATTGTTTTGCCAACAAAGGTCCATCTAGTCAAAGCTATGTTTTTTTCCAGTAGTCATATATGGATGTGAGAGTTGGACTATAAAGAAAGTTGAGCACTGAAGAATTGGTGCTTTTGAACTGTGGTGTTGGAGAAGACTCTTGAGAGTCCCTTGGACTGCAAGGTGATCCAACCAGTCCATCCTCAAGGAAATCAGTCCTGAATATTCATTGGAAGGACTGATGCTGAAGCTGAAGCTCCAATATTTTGGCCACCTGATGTGAAAAGCTGACTCATTTGAAAATACCCTGATGCTGGGAAGGATTGAAGGCAGGAGGAGAAGACGACAACTGAGGATGAGATAGTTGGATGGTATTACCTACTTGATGCACATAAGTTTGAATAAGCCCCGGGAGTTGATGGTGGACAGGGAAGCCTGGTGTGCTGCAGTCCACTGGGGTCAAAAGGAGTTGCACACGACTGAGTGACTGAACTTAAATGAATTTCCTATACTGTGCCTTGCGCATCTGCATCATGAGTTAACCAGACCTCTCTAATGGCAGAAAAACCTGCTCAACCATAAAGATAAAATTTTCTCATTCTGGTGCCAGTCATGAAATTTCTTAAATAATAACATTCCTTTCTATATCCTGTAAGGGGTTTTGGTGATCTTCACTCACCTTGTGCATGCGGGCATCTTTGTTGAACATGTATGTATAATGTCAATATAGAATTTCCCTTAAAGACAGTAATTGGTGCAGAACAGACTGGTCAGACAATCTGGGGAGATACTGAGCCACACCCAACAAGTTTCTTAGCTTAAATATTTACTTATTGACCATATTAATGTTACTATCTATATTATTTGCATTTCTGTCTATTGGATATAAATATTGTTTCCTGCATTGGCAAATAAGTCACTGAGCCTCAGAGAGAATTAATGATTAAGCAAGTTGAAACAATTAATCAAATACAGTTATAATGGGCTTTCCCCTCTGGCTCAGCTGTAAAGAATCCAACTTCAATGCAGGAGACATAGGAAATGTGAATTCAAACCCTGGATTGGGAAGATCCCATGGAAGAGGGCATGGCAACATACTCCACTATTCTTGTGAGAAAAGTCCCATGGACAGAGGAGCCTGGTGAGTTATAGTTATGATAGATTATAGACTATAGAAGTGGACATGACAGAGTGACTGAGCTTAGTTATATAATATCAGTGACAGTAACTGTGTAACTCTAGGTCTGGGAAGAAGCAACAAGAGGGAACCATTTCCTAGATCATAAGAGATATTAAGTGAGTTCCAGGCAGTTTGAAGGCTTTTGGTTATGGTTAACAGGGCCTGGTCCAGGAATAGCACTTTGAGTGGCCTATCTGTGAAAGCCTCCCCTCGCCTGAGAATGAGCATTCCTAGTGCCATGGAATATATTTAGCACAAAATTCCTCCAAAACTTTGGTCAAAATGAGACTGAAAGGGAAGGGAATTGTTTAAAAAAAAAAAAGGAAAAGGATGTTTTTCAGCATTCATCTATAAGAATCATGACATCAGCCATTGCAGTTGCTGATCTACAGCATATCCTGGAAAGAATTTAGAGTGAAAATCAGGATAAAGCATTCTGTTCTCCAGGAAAATTGGCAGAACAGATCTTCGCATAGGTATTTTCAAGTTTTTTTTTTTTTTTTTTTTTTAATGAACCTGAATCCTTGGGTCTTCCCATACTTAGAAAGGCACTAATACCATTAACTAAGCTGTCTGTTGTTCCTCATGACTGGCAGCAACCTTCTATCCAAATGTGCGTTTTTCACCTTTTTTTTTTTTTTTCTAAATTGTAGTGACTTAGAAGGATGGGATGGGAGGAGGGGGTGGGTGGGAGGCCCAAGAGGGAGATGATATATGTATACAAGTGACTGACTAATAGCATTGTAAAGCAATTATACCCCAATTCTTAACAAACAAACAAACAAAAAACCCCACATATTTTGATAGAAGATTGCTTCTCCAAGGGATCTTCCTGACCCAGGAATCAAACTGGGGCCTCTTGAACTGCAGGCACATTCTTTACCAGCTGAGCTACCATGGAAGCCAGACACAGTCCATAGGGCCACACAGAGTCAGACATGACTGAAGCGACTTAGCAGGCACCTGCACACCTTAGAGATGCAAGAGTTCTAGCTGGTGTACTCTGTGAACTCTAACCAAAACCTCCTCCAATTTCTAAGAAAAAAAAAACAAAACAAAACAAAACAAAAAACAAGCAAGCAAAGAGGACTTCTAGAACACAAAACTGGTAAGAGGACTCTCTTGCCTAAACTCTAATTAAAGATAGCCTCCTCGGGAATTCCCTGGGGGTTCAGTGCTTAGGACACAGAACTTTCACTGGCCTGGTTTCAATCCCTGGTTTGGGAACTGAGATCCCTCAAGCCACACAGCACTGGGCGGGCTGGGGGAGGGAAGGGCAGGGGGGATGGGAAGCAACTTACTTAAAATTGTTTGCCAAGGGCAAGTACAGATTTTAAAGTCCTCTCCAAAACTAATAAAAGCATGGCCATCTGCAAGTAGACTTAGTTGGTTTCAGGTGTTATTTGTAACCTAGTGAGTGGTGTGTTGTACTTGATTTGTGACTTAAGGTATCTGTGTGTGTCAGTCTTTCTGTGTGTACATATGTCTATATATGTACATTATAGATATGACATTTATATACCTCTAAAGGCATTGCCAAAGTTAATTTCTGAAATAATTGTATCTAGTTGACTTAAAGAAAATTAAGCACTTGTACAAATTCCCAAAAATATAATAAAAACTGACTCAAATGTTAAGTCCATGTGATCTTTACTAAATAAAACCTAGTTGAAGTCTATTGGTTTAATCAATATGAACTTGTCTTAGGAGTTATCAACATTTAATTCAGTTTGGTCGCTCAGTCATGTCCGACTCTTTGTGACACCATGGACTGCAGCATGCCAGGCTTCCCTGTCCATCACCAACTCACAGAGTTTACTCAAACTCATGTGCATTGAGTCAGTGATGCCATCCAACCATCTAATCCTCTGTTGTCCCCTTCTCCTCCCGCCTTCAATCTTTCCCAGCATCAGGGTCTTTTCAAATGAATCAGCTCTTTGCATCAGGTGCGAAAGTATTGGAGTTTCAACATCAGTCCTTCCAATGAACATTCAGGACTGATTTCCTTTAGGATGGACTGGTTGGATCTCTATGCAGTTCAAGGGAATCTCAAGAGTCTTCTTTAACACCACAGTTCAAAAACATCAATTCTTCAGCACTCAGCTTTCTTTATAGTCCAACTCTCATATCCATACATGACTACTGGAAAAACCATAGCCTTGACTAGATGAACCACACTGTTGGCAAAGTGCTGTCCTGGTTTTTAATATGCTGTCTAGGTTGGTCATAACTTTCCTTACAAGGAGTAAGCGTCTTTTAATTTCATGGCTGCAGTCATCATCTGCAGTGATTTTGGAGCCTCCCACATAAAGTCAGCCACTGTTTTCACTGTTTCTCCATTTACATTGAAGTGATGGAACCAGAAGTCATGATCTTTGTTTTCTGAATGTTGAGCTTTAAGCCAACTTTATCATTCTCCAATTTCAACTTCATCAAGAGGCACTTTAGTTCTTCACTTTCTGCCATAAGAGTATGTCATCTGCATATCTGAGGTTATTGATATTTCTCCCAGGAATCTTGATTCCAGCTTGTGTTTCTTCCAGTCCAGCGTTTCTCATGATGTACTCTGCATATAAGTTAAATATGCAGGGTGAGAATATACAGACTTGATGTCTCATTTTACTATTTGGTACCAGTCTACTCTTCCATGTCCAGTTCTAACCATTGCTTCCTGACCTGTATACAGATTTCTCAAGAGGAAGGTAAGGGGATCTGGTATTTCCATCTCTTGAAGAATTTTTCACAGTTTATTGTGATCCACACAGTGAAAAGCTTTGGCATAGTCAATAAAGCAGAAAAAGATGCTTTTCTAGAACTCTTATTTTTTCAATGATAAAGCAGATGTTGGAAATTTAATCTCTGGTTCCTCTGCCTGTTCTAAAATCAGCTTGAGCATCTGGAAGTTCACGGTTCACACATTGCTGAAGCTTGGCTTGGAGAATTTTGAGCATTACTTCACTAGTGTGTGAAATGAGTGTAAATGTGTGGTAGTCTGAGCATTCTTTGGCATTGCCTTTCATAGGGATTGGAATGAAAACTGACTTTTTCCAGTCCTGTGGCCACTGTTGAGTTTTCCAAATTTGGTGGCATATTGAGTGCAGCACTTTCACAGCATCATCTTTGAGGATTTGAAATAGCTCCACTGGAATTCCATCACCTCCACTAGCTTTGTTCGTAGTGATGTTTTCTAAGGCCCACTTGACTTCACATTCCAGGATATCTGGCTCCAGGTTAGAGATTGCACCATTGTGATTATCTGGGTCATGAAGATCTTTTTTGTACAGTTCTTCTGTGTATTCTTGCCACCTCTTCTTAATATCTTCTGCTTCTGTTAGGTCCATCCCATTTCTGTCCTTTATTGAGCCCAACTTTGCATGAAATATTCCCTTGGTATCTCTAATTTTCTTCAAGAGATCTATAATCTTTCCCATTCTATTGTTTTCCTCTATTTCTTTGCACTGACCACTGAGGAAGGCTTTATTATCTCTCCCTGTTATTCTTTGGAATTCTGCAGTCAAATGGGTATAGGACTGAGCAACTGAACTGAACTGATCATATGATGGAGAAGGATAAGAGACTTATGAAACCTTCCTGATGGAATAGACTGACTGAGGGGGAAACTGAGTCTTGATCTTATGGGTGGGGCCATTCTCAGTAAATCTTTAATCCAATTTTCTCAGTCCTGAATGTTCATTGGAAGGACTGACATTGAAGCTGAAACTCCAATACTTTTTCCATATTTGATCAGATAGGAAGAGCTGACTCATTTGAAAAGACCTGATGCTGGGAAAGGTTGAAGGCTGAAGGAGAAGGGGACAACAGAGGATGAGATGGTTGGATGGCATCACTGACTCGATGGACATGAGTTTGAGTAAACCCCGGGAGTTGCTGATGGACAGGGAGGCCTGGTGTACTTCAGTCCATGGGGTGACAAAGAGTCTGACATGACTGAGTAACTGAACTGAAGTTAACTGAATCCAATTTTCTGTTGATGGATGGAGCTGTGTTCCCTCCCTGCTATTTACCTGGGTGTAAACTATGGTTTTTTCCAGTGGTAATGTATGGATGTGAGAGTTTGACTGTGAAGAAAGCTGAGCACCGAAGAATTGATGCTTTTGAACTGTGGTGTTGGGGTGTTGGAGAAGACTCTTGAGAGTCCCTTGGACTGCAAGGAGATCCAACCAGTCCATTCTAAAGGAGATCAGTCCTGGGTGTTCTTTGAAGGAATGATGCTAAAGCTGAAACTCCAGTACTTTGGCCACCTCATGCAAAGAGTTGACTCATTGGAAAAGACCCTGATGCTGGGAGGGATTGGGGGCAGGAGGAGAAGGGGACGACAGAGGATGAGATGGCTGGATGGCATCACTGACTCGATGGACGTGAGTTTGAGTGAACTCCGGGAGTTGGTAATGGACAGGGAGGCCTGGCATGCTGTAATCCATGGGGTCTCAAATAGTCAGACATGACTAAGCGAGTGAACTGAACTGAACTGAAACTATGGTTGAGGTAATGAAGATATTGGTGACCTCCCTCAAAAGATACTAAATATAGTACTTAAATGAAGGTTGAAAGTGAAGTGAAGTTGCTCAGTTGTGTCCGACTCTTTGTGACCCCATGGACTGCAGCCTGCCAGGCTCCTCTGTCCATGGGATTTTCCTGGCAAAAATACTGGAGTGGGCTTCCATTTCCTTCTCCAGGGGATCTTCCCAACCCAGGGATCAAACTCAGGCCTCCTGCATTGTAGGCAGAAACTTTTACCATCTGAGCCACCAGGGAAGTCCCTTAAATGAAGGTTGAAAAGCAAGTGAAGTCACTCAGTTGTGTCTGACTCTTTGTGACCCCATGGACACCAGGCTCCTCCGTCCATGGGATTTTCTAGGCAAGAGTATTGGAGTGGGTTGCCTTTTCCTTCTCCAGGGAACTTCCCGACCCAGGGATTGAACCCAGATCTCCCACATTGTAGACAGACGCTTTACTGTCTGAGCTCAAATAACCTTGTACTCTCTCTTAAAAATTATGGCAGCCAGAAAAATCACTTAGAATAATGGTTGAGGTTTTCTAATGTCCAGTACAGAGTTATAGACTTTTTGGGGGAAAAGATAATCTAAACATGGTTTTTAAGAACAAATTACTAAAACATAAATAAGGTTTTAGTGTAATTTTTAGCAGTAATAGTTTTATAGTACATCTAGTGTACTTATTTTCCCAATTATCTCTGGTTAACTTAAACTCTTAGATTTTAGTAAGTTAGGTTAAATATCAGTTAAGTTCCTTGAATATCTAGATTATTTCCTTAAAAGACAAAATAATGAAACATATATTACTGAACATGGGCTTCATTTTACAGAGAAACTTAAGATATTTAGGACATTAATAGATACTTTTGGTACCACAATGAGAAATTTTCTATGAAAAATCACATTCCAGAAATTAGAAAAAGTGCAAGTTTGCCAATCTATAGAATGCTAATGTAAAGAAAGAGAAAATAAAAACAGTTTATATTTCATACATTTTAGTTTTCTCCAGAAATTAAAGTTTTCTTGGGGTTAAAAAAGTCCTAATATATGTGTTAACGTTACTAGATGGATAAAAGAAGCATCTTCATATGCAAGGAAAGTAGGATGTATGTTTTTGGTAAAAGATTTATGGAAAAAGATTCTGGAAAGAAATTTTAAGTGTGTCCAGAAATAGATATGATTGAAATGAATTTAATTAAATAAATGACTTTTAATGTCAAAAGTAAACTGGTATAAAACTGGAGATTTTTTCTCTCTGTTAAAAGACAAAAATTTTTTTTTTCCTATTCATTTGGTCTTAATAATAAGAAATTATTGGAAGGAATGATGCTGAAGCTGAAACTTCAGTACTTACTCAATATACCAGAAAATTTGGAAAACTCAGCAGTGGCCACAAGATTGGAAAAGGTCAGTTTTCATCCCAGTCCCAAAGAAAGGCAATGCTAAAGTATGCTCAAACTACCGCACAATTGTACTCATCTCACACGCTAGTAAAGTAATGCTCAAAATTCTCCAAGCCAGGCTTCAGCAATATGTGAACCGTGAACTTCCTGATGTTCAAGCTGGTTTTAGAAACGGCAGAGGAACCGGAGATCAAATTGCCAACATCCGCTGGATCATCGAAAAAGCAAGAGAATTCCAGAAAAACATCTATTTCTCTTTTATGGACTATGCCAAAGCCTTTGACTGTGTAGATCACAATAAACTGTGGAAAATTCTGAAAGAGATGGGAATACCAGACCACCTGACCTGCCTCTTGAGAAATCTATATGCAGGTCAGGAAGCAACAGTTAGAACTGGTCATGGAACAACAGACTGGTTCCAAATAGGAAAAGGAGTACGTCAAGGCTGTATATTGTCACCCTGTTTATTTAACTTATATGCAGAGTACATCATGAGAAATGCTGGACTGGAAGAAACACAAGTTGGAATCAAGATTGCCGGGAGAAATATCAATCACCTCAGATATGCAGATGATACCACCCTTATGGCAGAAATTGAAGAGGAACTCAAAAGCCTCTTGATGAAAGTGAGAGTGGAGAGTGAAAAGGTTGGCTTAAAGCTCAACATTCAGAAAACGAAGATCATGGCATCTGGTCCCATCACTTCATGGGAAATAGATGGAGAAACAGTGGAAACAGTGTCAGCCTTTATTTTTCTGGGCTCCAAAATCACTGCAGATGGTGACTGCAGCCATAAAATTAAAAGACGCTTACTCCTTGGAAGTAAAGTTATGACCAACCTAGATAGCATATTCAAAAGCAGAGACCTTTGTTTGCCAACAAAGGTTCGCCTAGTCAAGGCTATGGTCTTTCCTGTGGTCATGTATGGATGTGACAGCTGGACTGTGAAGAAGGCTGAGCACCGAAGAATTGATGCTTTTGAACTGTGGTATTGGAGAAGACTCTTGAGAGTCCCTTGGACTGCAAGGAGATCCAACCAGTCCATTCTGAAGGAGATCAGCCTTGGGATTTCTTTGGAAGGAATGATGCTAAAGCTGAAACTCCAGTATTTTGGCCACCTCATGCAGAGTTGACTCATTGGAAAAGACTGTGATGCTGGGAGGGATTGGGGGCAAGAGGAGAAGGGGACGACAGAGGATGAGATGGCTGGATGGCATCACTGACTCGATGGATGTGAGTCTGAGTGACCTCCGGGAGTTGGTGATGGACAGGGAGGTCTGGCGTGCTGCAGTTCATGGGGTCGCAAAGAGTCAGACACGACTGAGTGACTGATCTAATCTGATCTGATCTTGGCCACCTCATGCAAAGAGTTGACTCGTTGGAAAAGACTCTGATGCTGGGAGGACTTGGGGGCAGGAGGAGAAGGGGATGACAGAGGATTAGATGGCTGGATGGCATCACTAACTCAATGGATGTGAGTCTGTGTGAACTCTGGGAGTTGGTGATGGACAGGGAGGCCTGGTGTGCTGCGATTCATGGGGTCTCAAAGAGTCGGACATGGCTGAGCAACTGAACTGAACTGAGCTGATGAAAGGTTTTCCTTAACCCAATCTGCCTAGTAATTAAGCTCCCTAGAAAATAAACAAAACAAATGAAGAGCTTCAGTCATAGGAACCCAAGGGACTGGTTATTTGAAACAGGGGTCAAGGAAAGTGGTGATGACAACAGCTACCATAAGTTCAACAACAATGGTGAAGGGGTTACTGCCTAGGAGACAGAAGGGACTTTGTCTGTTAGGAGCTATTATTTGTCAGTAAATTGTTGCAAACTAAGAGAGCACAAATTATCATTCTAATAAAGCATATCAGGGAATTATCAGCATTCATCAAAGAGTAGAGAATATATGGCCTTAAAAACTATTGAAACTTCGAAAAGCAAATATCCATAAGCTTAGAAGTAGAAATGGTATTTAAAAATTATTTAAAGATATAAAATTAGTTATAGTGAAAAATTACTAATGGAAAATAACAGTTTTTTCCTGTAAAGTTTCAGAAAACAATTATTAACAAAAATTTTGATATCAAGTTAATTTATGAATAAAGCTATAGTGATAAAATGTGTGAATTGGCATTTGAAACACAAAGCCACTTCTAGTTTCTAAGTTCACAAATTACCAGAAATTTGACAGAAATAAATAAAGAACCATTGATTAATTTATATTTAAAATTAAACTTAGATTTACATTAAATTGACTCAGAATTGATGGGTTGAAAATGCTTCTTGAGATTAATCTTCTTATAAAAAAATTCTTCTTGACAGTCATCAAATCTTTCTGTCCAAAAATATATATTTTGATTTAATTTATTAATTTTAGCTCAGTGTTTTCACAAACTATTAACATTCCTAATAGCTCCAATAACATAAGCAGAATGATTCTTTTAAAACAAAACAAAAAAAGAAAATAAT
This sequence comes from Tragelaphus eurycerus, assembly GCA_935064755.1. Classification (NCBI taxonomy): domain Eukaryota; kingdom Metazoa; phylum Chordata; class Mammalia; order Artiodactyla; family Bovidae; genus Tragelaphus; species Tragelaphus eurycerus. The sequence goes on from CAKXYN010000507.1 coordinate 52,025, forward strand.
AAAAATGTAATCACAAGTGGCTGGAATCACTTTCAGTTATGTAGATAGATAATAAAGTTTCTAAATTATACATTCAGATGAAAATTCAGGAAAAAAATGGACCCCCAAACCTTACAATCAATAAACATATCACATAAATATCTATCATTAGATAAAAAATTCTGACACAAATGTGTTGTTTATAAATTTATTGTATTTTATAACTAATGAAATAGTTTCTTCAAATAAAACATTTGAAGAAAAAAACTACATTTGAGCAGCTATAATGCATCATTTTTTGCTGTTTGAAACAAGAGGCCACATATTTTCACTTTGTACTGTGCCATACAGATTATGTAGAATATGAACCTACCCTCTCCTGCCACTTCTGAGAGGTAAAGAGCTTTTTTGTACTGATCCTTGATAAAAATTTACCCTGGAAGGTCACTAGACCTGATGGATTTTTTTTTTACTTTACAATGTTGTATTGGTTTTGCCATACATCAACATGCATCCGCCACGGGTGTACACGTGTTCCCAATCCTGAACCCCTCTCCCACCTCCCTCTCCATACCATCCCTCTGGGTCATCCTAGTGCACCAGCCCCAAGCTTCCTGTAGAGCTGATGGATTTTTATTTAATATAATGGGAAACTTGTTTAGGAAAGTAACCTAATCGTAATCAGATCAGATCAGATCAGTCGCTCAGTCGTGTCCGACTCTTTGCGACCCCATGAACCGCAGCACGCCAGGCCTCCCTGTCCATCACCAGCTCCCGGAGGTCACCCAGACTCACACCCATCAAGTCAGTGATGCCATCCAGCCATCTCATCCTCTGTCGTCCCCTTCTCCTCCTGCCCTCAATCCCTCCCAGCATCAGAGTCCTCTCCAATGAGTCAACTCTTCGCATGAGGTGGCCAAAATACTGGAGTTTCAGCTTTAGCATCATTCCTTCCAAAGAAATTCCAGGATTGATCTCCTTCAGAATGGACTGGTTGGATCTCCTTGCAGTCCAAGGGACTCTCAAGAGTCTTCTCCAATACCACAGTTCAAAAGCATCAATTCTTTGGCGCTCAGCCTTCTTCACAGTCCAGCTGTCACATCCATACATGACCACAGGAAAGACCATAGCCTTGACTAGGCGAACCTTTGTTGGTAAAGTAATGTCTCTGCTTTTGAATATGCTATCTAGGTTGGTCATAACTTTCCTTCCAAGGAGTAAGCGTCTTTTAATTTCATGGCTACAGTCACCATCTGCAGTGATTTTGGAGCCCAGAAAAATAAATTCTGACACTGTTTCCACTGTTTCTCCATCTATTTCCCATGAAGTGATGGGACCAGATGCCATGATCTTCGTTTTCTGAATGTTGAGCTTTAAGCCAACCTTTTCACTTTCCACTTTCACTTTCATCAAGAGGCTTTTTAGCCCCTCTTCACTTTCTGCCATAAGAGTGGTGTCAACCTAATCGTAATATGAATAGCTAAATTTGATTTGAAAGTTAACTTTCTCCAACCTGGTTTGATAGAATTATGTGACAAAGTGAGTGGAGAATAAAATCTTGTTTGAGAAACATTATCTAATATAAGAATAGTAGGAGCAACTTAGGAGGTAAAATATTCCAAGTGCGGGGATGCTTGCAAGAAGGACCTTGCTATTTCTAAGTTTCACTAATTAGACTAAATCATTGAAACCACTGATTCTATAATTAACTTCAGTTTTATCCATCTCTATTGGCATATCCTCGTCCTTATTTTTGATCCCCAGATATGCTGGATATTAAACCCACCACCCTAAAAGAAATAGAAACTTGCCATTTTCCACTTAGAGTAGTGCAAAGACTTGAGAATGTCCATTGAAATCTCAGAAACAAAGTTTCCTCATATTGAAGGAAAAAAAATAACTCTTACTGGTAATTACAGTAATACTATGAGAAGAACAAAAAGTCTTTGAATTTGATCAATACATTCAGAAAACATGTTTTAAAAATTTAGTAAAATAAATGGTAAACAGAACTAACGCTGTTGAATAATAAGTTAATTAAAATCATATCCATTTCCATTACTTCATGACAAAAATTTTAATTGAAAACATATGAGGGAAGAAAAATATTAGAAACTGATGGGATACAACGCCATGGAGAATATAAAGATTAAGGCTTGATATTCTATATATGCAAGATAATTTTGTTGAAACATGATTGACTTTCTTCACCTCTATATTAATTTTATACTAGGCATTTAATTGAAAAATACTCTTTTAAATTATTGAATGCTGATGATAAATGGATTTGTATGTAAGTACTAACATTCACACCAAAACTTTGTCTACATTTTTACAGAGCAGATTCTCTGAATTACTCTTCTCAAGGCTCCCATCACCTCCTTGTTTTTCAGGCTATAGATAACAGGATTGAACACTGGGGTCAGGATGGTGTAGAAGACAGCCAGAACCTTGTCTTCTGTTGGAGATCTGAGATATCTTGGGCGTAGATAAGTGTAAACGAAGGGAGCATAGTAGAAAGTCACCACTGTGAGGTGGGTGCTGCAAGTTGAATAGGCCTTCTTCTTCCCTTCTGCTGAGTTCATGTGATGGACCACACGGAGAACACGGCCATATGAACATACAATACCAATGAAAGGGCACAAAAGGAAGAGGGTGGTACTCACAAACACTGTGTACTCATAGATCCAAGTGTCCATGCAAGCCAGAGTCAACATGGCTGGGACATCACAGAAGAAATGATTGATGGCCCTGGATCTGCAATAAGGGATATGGAGTGCATATGTGGTGTGGGCACAGGAATTGATAGAGCCCATTATCCAAGATCCTATTATCATCAACACACACACTCGTCTGGTGATTTTGATGGAATAGTGAAGAGGAAAGCAAATGGCCACGTATCTATCGTAAGCCATAGAGGCCAAGAGCAATGCTTCTGCACCTGCTAAAGTCAAGAAAAAGAAGCTCTGTATCCCACATCCAATGAATGAGATTGATTTATTTCCAAGCAGATAATTGTAAGCCATTTTGGGGACAATGGTTGAGATGTAATTTAGGTCAATTAGGGATAGTTGACTAAGTAAAAAATACATGGGTTTGTGAAGATGGATGTTCAGAAAGATAAGAAGGATCATGGAAAGGTTGCCAAATAAAGCCAACAAGAAAATGAGAACTATGAGAATAAAAAGAAACAGGCCAAATCTCGATGAGGGAAACAATCCCAATAAGATGAAATCAGTTGATGTTTGATTACAGTTTTCCATGAGGCATTCCTATAATTTTTCCTAAGGGCAGACAGAAGAGTAAGCTAGGCTTAAAACAAAAAGGTATTTTTAATTTATTATTTTAACCAAAATATATTATTTAACATTTTTCACCTCTTAAGAACTATACTTATCAATTTTATAAAAAATAGTCTTATTTTAGAGCCAAAGATTAAAATATAAAGATACAAATATTTTTGAACAAAATGTTTTCCAATAAATTTTAAATGTTATAAAACCTTTTAATTATGAGATCATTAGAATACAAATGTTGTAGTGCCCTATCCAATCTCAAGTAACACCAATCTCAGATACCATATTCAAAATATATTCATAGGAAATCAATGTAAATTCAAGCACTGTATAATATTATTAGGGATAACTATTTACTACTATCAAGATATGATTTCCCTTTCATAGTTCATCTCTAACTCTTACCTCTAAAACCAGCAACCTATCTAATATGCTGATGAGCTATTTTTTTTTTTTTTTTTTTAGTTTTGTTCACTTAGAAGTGTAAAACCAAGGTTCTTTGAAGTCAAATATTATTTAGATCTATCTTTTGTGAAATCTAAAATGAACCTTATTGTCAGGTATAATTTACAAGGACTCACTGTTCTGTCTCTTCAATGAGTTTCTCAGTGCTATAATTAAAGTAAGCCTTTGCCTGAATACCTACACATTTCACTGCTTGTATATTTGTTGAGTCTGTGCAAGCACTTTTTTTTTTTAATTTTATTTTATTTTTTAACTTTACAATATTGTATTGGTTTGCCATATATTGAAATGAATCCGCCACAGGTATATATGTGTTCCCCATCCTGAACCCTCCTCCCTCCTCCCTCCTCATACTATCCCTCTGGGTCGTCCCAGTGCACCAGCCCCAAGCATCCAGTATCATGTATCGAACCTGGACTGGTGACTCGTTTCATGTATGATATTATACATATTTCAGTGCCATTCTCCAAAATCATCCCACCCTCTCCCTCTCCCACAGAGTCCAAAAGACTTCTATACATCAGTGTCTCTTTTGCTGTCTTGTATACAGGGTTATTGTTACCATTTTTATAAATTCCGTATATATGCATTAGTATACTGTATTGGTGTTTTTCTTTCTGGCTTACTTTACTCTGTATAATAGGCTCCAGTTTCATCCACCTCATTAGAACTGATTATAGATCAATGGAACAAAATAGAAAGCTCAGAGATAAATCCATGTACATATGGACACTTTATCTTTGACAAGGGAGGCAAGAATATACAATGGATTAAAGACAATCTCTTAACAAGTGGTGCTGGGAAAACTGGTCAACCACTTGTAAAAGAATGAAACTAGAGCACTTTCTAACACCATACACAAAAATAAACTCAAAATGGATTAAAGATCTAAACATAAGATCAGAAACTATAAAACTCCTAGAGGAGAACATAGGCAAAACACTCTCCGACATACATCACAGCAGGATCCTCCATGACCCACCTCCCAGATTATTGGAAATAAAATCAAAAATAAACAAATGGGACCTAATTAAACTTAAAAGCTTCTGCACAAGAAAGGAAACTATAAGCAAGGTGAAGAGACATCCTTCAGAATGGGAGAAAATAATAGCAAATAAAGCAACAAACAACTAATCTCAAAAATATACAAACAACTCCTACAGCTCAATTCCAGAAAAATAAATGACCCAATCAAAAAATGGGCCAAAGAACTAAATAGACATTTCTCCAAAGAAGACATACAGATGGCTAACAAACACATGAAAAGATGCTCAACATCACTTATTATCAGAGAAATGCAAATCAAAACCACTATGAGGTATCATTTCATGCCAGTCAGAATGGCTGCAATCCAAAAGTCTACAAGCAATAAATGCTGGAGAGGGTGTGGAGAAAAGGGAACCCTCTTACACTGTTGTTGGGAATGCAAACTAGTGCAGCCGCTTTGGAGAACAGTGTGGAGATTCCTTAAGAACTGGAAATAGAACTGCCTTATGATCCAGCAATCCCACTGCTGGGCATACACACTGAGGAAACCAGAATTGAAAGACACACACGTACCCCAATGTTCATCACAACACTGTTTATAATAGCCAGGACATGGAAGCAACCCAGATGTCCATCCACAGATGAATAGATAAGAAAGCAGTGGTACATATACACAATGGCGTATTACTCAGCCATTAAAAAGAATACATTTGAATCAGTTCTAATGAGGTGGATGAAACTGTGCAAGCACTTTAAAAAAGCATTTGTAATATCTCTCTGCTTCCTTAATATTTATATAAGTATTTTTTAGTATCTGTCATAGTCTGAATGAGGTTTTTTTTTTTTAATAGAAATATAAAAACACATCCTAAAATTCTTTTGAAATCCTACGGTATTTAATATAACAAAAAGCATCTTATAAAATAATTGAATAACTGCTGCTGCTGATGCTAAGTTGCTTCAATTGTGTCCAACTCTGTAAGACCCCATAGACAGCAGCCCACCAGGCTCCTCTGTCTTTGGGATTCTCCAGGCAAGAATACTGGAGTGGGTTCCCATTTCCTTCTCCGATGCATGCATGCATGCTAAGTTGCTTCAGTCTTGTCCAACTCTGTGTGACCCCATAGATGGCAACCCACCAGGCTCCTCTGTCCATAGGATTCTCTAGACAAGAATACTTGAGTGGGTTGCCATTTCCTTCTCTGAATTGGATAACTAGCTGTTTCTTATTTAAAATTTTCCATAAAACTATGATGATTTTAAGATTGTAGTACTGGCATGAAGATAGACATAAACCAACAAAATAAAATAGAGAACCATAAAAAATGCATAAATTTGAGAAAAGATTTTTCATAAGTGTCTCAAAATCATTCATTAGAGATCTTTTCACCAAAAGTTGCTTGGAAAACTGGATTTACTGGTTCAATTAATAAAACTTGGGTGATTGCCTTAAATCATATATGAAAATTAACTAAAATAGATCAAAGTACTAAAGAGTCCCTTGGACTGCAAGGAGATCCAATCAGTCTATCTTAAAGGAAATCAGTCCTGAATATTCATTGGAAGGACTGATGCTGAAGCTGAAACTCCAATACTTTGGCCACCTGATGCAAAGAACTGACTCCTTAGAAAAGACCCTGATGCTGGGAAAGATTGAGGGCTGGAGGAGAAGAGGACAACAGAGGATAAGATGGTTGGATGGCATCACTGACTCAATGCACATGGGTTTGGGTGAACTCCAGGAGTTGGTGATGGACAGGGAGGCCTGGTATGCTGTGGTTCATGGGGTTGCAAAGAGTCGCCACAACTGAGCGACTGAACTGAATATTGAATAGAACTAATGACAGGGAGAAAGTTAATGACGTTGAATTTAACTGTGCTTTCTTGGATATGAAAAGTATGTGACCAAAAGTATATATATATTGATATACTGAACTTTATTAAAGTTAAAAACTTATGTGCATGGAAGAAATTTATCTGGAGAGTGAATAAGCAAGTCATAAAATGGAAAGGTATTTGCAAAATATATATCAGATGATGGACTTATAGGGAATAGATAAAGAACTACACAACTCAGTAACAACAGATAAACTAATTTAAAATAGGGAAAATTCTTGAATAAACATTTCTCCAAATAAGATATTCAAATGGCCGATAAACACAAGAAAAGATGCTCCACATCACTAATTATTAGGAAAATTCAAATCAATACTATAATGATATAACACATCTCACTTTTATGAGATGTGCTATCTTCTTTTTTTATTTTTAAAAGATTATCTTTTAAGAATCTTCTATTTTTTAAAAGGGAAAATGTTGACAAACATGAGAAGAACTAGAACATGGGCAAATGTAATGCTGGTGGGAGTGCAAAATGATGTAACCATTTAGGAAAATGTTATGGCAATATCTAAAAAAGTAACAGAATCACCATATGATTCAACAGCTGCCCTTCTGAATGTATGTCCAAAATAACTGAAAGCCCAGTCTCTAAGAGATATGCTTATACCTATATTCCTAGAAGCTTCTTCACCATGACTGAAAAGTTGTAACAATACCAAAAAAATTCATTGATGAGTTAATGGATAATCAGAACATATCTAATTCAATCTTAAAAAAAAAAATTCTACTACATGCTACAACATGGAAGAAGCTTAGAGATACTATGCTAAATAAAGTAAGTCAGGCATGAAAAACCAGATTCATGATTCAACATATATTAGTTATCCAGGGTAGTCAAATTCATAGAGATGAAAATGGAATGGTGGTTGTTAAGGATTGTGATGTGTGAGAAATGGAGAGTTAGAGTTTGATGAATATACAGTCTCAGTTGAACAATATAACAATTTCTGGGGTGATGTTGGTAATGTCTGTACAATACTGTCAATGTACTTAATGTCAACAATAATTACACTTAAAAATGGGTAAAATGGTAACTTTTACAGCATATAAATTTGCCCCAATAAAGAAGCAAAAATTACAACATAAATGTAACTGCAATTATTTCATATTCCTATTCCAAATATAGTGTGCAAACCTATGGCAGGGTCTTGAACGTTTACAGAGGAATTGATCTCCAATAATATGTGGTCTATTAAAACTTTCTATAGAAAATTTCAGATTTCTTTTTATACATGTCATTTGGATTCAAAATTAAATAGGATATTAGACTATGCCGTAGTATGAATTTATATTTGTCATTTAATTATTGATAGATTAAAAACTTAGTATTTGAAATTATAAGAGAAATTATTGTGATTATTATCATGTGTATTTTATATCAGGTGTCTATTAAAAAAGTGTCCTTTGGGTAATTTTATCACACTCTAAACATGAAAAAATGAGCAACGAATGGAAAACGGTACATCATATCTTGAGATTTGAATCCATGTATTATAACTGACAATGGAGCATTTTTCTTTTGTTATTCATGTTGTACTGTTCCATATTATAATATTCTCACATGATATTATATAAAAGACCTCTGTGTCTTAGAGGTAAGCAAAATCTATTGTTGACTATATCAGCCTTGAATACTACAAAGTCTAATGTAAAGAGGATATTTTTTTTTCTAGAGGTAAAAATAAAACCAAATAACTTATTTTTATATTTAGTTTTGCTTTTATCTACTAGAAGAACAATAATCTATTTCAATTTATAAAACATTTTCAATCTCTTTATATTCTAAACTTCTTGAAAAGATTATAATCTGTGCATTAGTGTTGATGATATCAACATAAGATGAAAAAGCTAGCAGGGAAAAAAAAGTCTTATGATGGTTCTTTTGCTGGGGAGAAAAAACAAGCCTCTGTCTGGAAGAGAAAATGGAGAGACAAACTTTTTTGACTATCTCCATAAGTTGTCATGTAAAGTGTGTCAGGATGTTTTAGAGTTAAATTATATTTAATCTTTACTCTCTATTGAGTTTGAAATCACAACTGATGTTTTTTAAATAATAAAATTGTGATTCAGAGATTTAAAGTGACTTTATCTTAAAATACATAACAGTTGGATAGCTGAATTCCAGATTGTTCTATCACATATCTATCTCCATCTATCTCAAAAATGCACCCTTTATTTATTCTATCTTATAATATTAAATATTTTAAAGTAATGCATCTGAAACAACAAGGGTGTGTCACTTTTTACTATTCAACACAAAAAATAAATAAAATGTGAGAAATAAAAAAACAGAAATTAAACAGTAAAATAAAAGATCTGTGCAGTTGGTAGAAGGACAAGAATGTATATGAAAAGTGTTTTTAAAACAAATAATTATTTCAATGTTTACTAATTTTGATGTCTTCTTCCATATTCTCATATATACTGACTTTAATGTATTTTCACTTTGCCCAGCACCTACAGATATTATCTTGCAAAAATGATATCCCAAAGTCTCTAAATAGAATCCAATTCCTGTCTAGCCCTCATTACAAAATTGTCCCTACTTAGGAGACACATATATAGAATATATTAAAGAATCATTAAAATGATGTATTTTTCAGTATTTTATATTCAACTATAAACATAGGAATAATATCTGCAATTAAACTGATGCATATTGACTCCAAGAGATGGCCTTACATAATTCATTTTGACATGTGGGCAGTATTTGAGTGGTTTTATTCATCATACAGAATACAGAAATCTGAAATCTGAATGAACAGCAGTTAATATGGATGATCCTTTGCAAGTGAATTCTCCTAAGGATGGGGAACATGTGTATACCTGTGGCAGATTCATGTTGATGTATGGCAAAACCAATACAATATTGTAAAGTAATTAATCTCCAATTAAAATAAATAAATTTATAAAAAATTAAAAATAATAAAAATATATATTCTATATATATTCTAGAATAAATAGTTTTTAGATCTATAAACTATTAAAAAGAGTTTTAAAAACCTGAATTATAGATATGAAGTGAGTCATTCAAGGCTGTATAGTATAGTGACTTAATGATCCACTTAGAAAACATGGAAGAGTATTCTCTAAATTCTGATAATGCAGAATTTTCCACTGATGCACACTTTATATTCTACACTTTCCTCAGTATTCATCAAACTCAATCTCAGAAATCATTCTTGATTACAAAATAAAGCTGGTACGAGAATTCGCAGAGGAATAGCAAGACTGTAGATTCACCAAAGAAGTCTCCTTGGATTGGCTTTGCTGTGTGTTATAGGAAATCTCAGATTATACTTGTTAAAACTTATAAAGCATAAAATTCTCTCCAACAAGTTTTCAGAAAATTTGATCACTTCCTATCTTCCTGCTGCTACTGCTTCTAAGTCGCTTCAGTCGTGTCCGACTCTGTGCGACCCCAGAGATGGCAGCCCGCCAGGCTCCCCTGTCCCTGGGATTCTCCAGGCCAGAACCCTGGAGTGGGTTGCCATTTCCTTCTTCAAAGCATGAAAGTGAAAAGTGAAGTCGCTCAGTCGTGTCTGACTCCTAGCGACCCATGGACTGCAGCCTACCAGGCTCCTCCATTCACTGGATTTGCCAGGCAAGAGTACTGGAGTGGATTGCCATTGCCTATCTTCCTAGATCCTTAAAATCTCCTGTTATGTTGGACCTCTCCAAATTGATTTTCCTTACTCGTATGTAGGGTTGAGAAAACAGTAAACCAGGTTAGCAGTTCAATTATAATGGGAGTCTTCTAAAACATTAGTTTCATGAAATCAGTTCTAGTTCTTAAAAACTGACTAGGTTTGCCTGGTAGGCCAGCTGGTAAAGAATCTGCCTGCAATGCAGGAGACCCCAGTTCGATTCCTGGGTTGAGAAGATCCCCTGGAGAAGGGATAGGCTACCCACTCCAGTATTCTTGGGCTTGCTTGGTGGCTCTGACTATAAAGAATCCACCTGCAATGTGGGAAACCTGGGTTAGATCCCTGGGTTGGGAAGATCCCCTGGAGAAGAGAACAACTGTCCACCCCAGTATTCTTGCCTGGAGAATTCCATGGACAGAGGAGCCTGGCAGGCTACCCCTGTAGGGGTTGCAAAGGTCTACGTCAATCCAAAGGTCTACAAGATTATTTTGCATTGCCATCAGTCATTTTACATCAGTGTTGTAAAATGACTTACATAGAATCAGAATCACATTATCCAGAAATGTGTCTTCTAGTATCTAGACAAACATACTAGTCTACAGTATCTATACATGGAAGACTACATAGCATTCTACATTCCTTTAAGTGTTTCTATAAGTTCTACTTGTAGGGAAGAAGTATTATAATTCTAATATAATAAGCTTTAATTCTAGTATAATTAGTTCAACATCTAATATAATTAGTTTTAAAGCTAAACTCTGGTCTACTTGTGTAATGAAGGAGAATAAATATATTCTTATTGCAAAACATGAGGGACATATACTTATTATAAGTTTCATCTTTCAAAATATCTGTATACCTAATTATTTGTTTAGTAATACTGATTCATTATTGCAAAACTTTATTGAACTATTTTCATTAGAAACACACACATATATACACACAGAAATAATCACTATATGTTTTATATCTCTTATGCTATTAAAATTATGGTTCTCAAACTGAATAACTTCAAAAATTGAAAGTGCATTACTTGATTATTAAATACTATCAGTAAAATTCCTAAGTCAGTAAATGTATATCAGCCATTATGAAATCTTTGTCTCTTCTTTAGTAGAACATGTAGAAACACTTAAAGGAATGTGGAATGTTATGTAGGCTTCCATGTAAGGATACTGTAGACTAGTATGTTTGTCTAGACACTAGAGGACACATGTCTAAGGTAATGCGATTCTGATTCTATGAAAGTCATTTTACATCACCATTTAGATGACTGATGGCAATGCAAAATAATCTTCGTGTAGACATTTAGATTTATATAAATAATTCTAATAGGTAATGTAAGGTTAGAACAAGGAATTTATCTGAACATGCATCTTTTCTGTAAAACAGATTTAAAGAAACATGAGATATTAAAAATGATCCATTAGATAAAATATGAAAATAGTACATACCTGGGGTTAAATATAATTGGAAAGTAGTTACAAATTTTAGCACTTTTATCAGTCACTGTTGTCACCATCATGTACACTCACTTTTACACTGCTGTCATCCATCACAACTGCATGATGATACAGTTTCCAGTTGTCTCTTTGTGCTATGCCCATTTGATTCAAAAAACCTCTGCAGAGTGTTTTTTTTTTTTTTTTAATATTATTTTCCTTTGCTGGAAAGTTATTGATGTATACAGAAAGTAAACAAAATGCAAATATTGATAGCATAACATACTTCAATTCACAAGATTTCTGTTTTAAAATAAAAATGGTTAGCTATACTTAAACATAGAGACTTCCCTGGTGGCTCAGACGGTAAAGCATCTGCCTACAATGTGGGATACCCAGGTTCAATCCCTGAGTCGGGAAGATCTCCTGGAGAAGGAAATGGCAGCCCACTCCAGTGTTCTTGCCTGGAAAATGCCATGGATGGAGGAACCTGGTAGGTTAGTCGGACACCACTGAGCAACTCCACTAGAACTAGAATTATACCTAAACATACAGTTTGTTACCTGAAATATTTCTAGAAGTTATCCGTCAAATTATATGTGTATAATTATAAACACTTATATGTATATCCATACAAAGTAATATTAGCCATTTTAAACTTCACAATATACTCCATTTAATATTTTTATATAAAGTATTTTTATATAAAATATTTTTATATTCTAGATATTTATTAGAAAGAGTGGATTCATGGAGGAAAAAAGAACAAGGTAGGAAGCAACATTAAGATTACCATGAAGATTCGATGCTTTTGAACTGTGCTGTTGGAGAGGGTCCCTTGGACAGCAAGGAGACTAAACTAGTCAGTCCTAAAGGAAATCAGTCCTACATATTCATTGGAAGGACTGATATTGAAGCTGAAACTCCAATACTTTGGCCACCTAATGCAAAGAACTGACTCATTGGAAAAGACCCTAATGCTGGAAATGATTGAATGTGGAAGGAGAAGGGGATGACGGAAGATAAGATTGTTGGATGGCATCACCGACTCAGTGGACATGAGATGAGCAAGCTCTGGCAGTTAGTAATGGACAGGGAAGCCTGGCGTGCTGCAGTCCATGGGGTCGCAAAGAGTCAGACACGACTGAGCGACTGAACTGAACCGATTGTATAACCACTCTTAATTCATTAAAAAATTATAATAAATTGGAAATAAGAAATAAAGTCTTCCATATTTCTTAGTACTGATATCCTTAAGTGTTAGATTTATTCTTTAATTGTCACTTGAACACATCCAAAGTATCTTCCAAGACCTTCATCTCATTTCCCATCAAGAAAATCACATTTATGAATCAACTCCAAAACCACTTTCTTTTGTCCATTTCATATGCCACGATTACTACTGAACTATATAGTAAGAAGTGCAGCTGCTCCTGGACCTCAAACTTCTTTTAAAATTCTTTGCTTCTTAACTATGTCTTACATAGAACACATTAAACATTTCCTAAAGTTTCTATCTTAAACCCTGAATAATTTTAATATGTATAATAGGCAAACTTCCAAAAGGCTTAATACAATATTAACAGAATCAGTACCTGTGCCATTACATGAAAAGTTCTCTGCCCCTAAAGACTGGATAACTATGTTGCTTATAAACTTTCTCTACTTTGCTGCAGTCTTTCCTTTCTCTAGAGGACATACAACAGGCTATAGTGTACACACAATAATGAATCCTCCCATCTTTAATAAATATTATTTATTCTTCAACTTCCTTTCTCTTATAAATGTCTTTTTTTGATTAGGGTCAAATATATTCTTCTAATAGTTGAAGTGCCATTTTAAAGAATGTAAAATCTTTTTACATGCTGCATAATAGAATATCATAATTATATTCAGCAATCTTTCAGGAATTGGTGTAGTTAAGGGTAAGGCCATTCAGCATAAGTCCAGAACAGTAGTTCAAGACAATAGCAACAGTTGCCTTTATTACCAATTTTGCTAGGTTTTACTATCATTTCACAATTATTCTCAATCAGACCAGTTATTGGTATTGTATGACATGTTTCAGGTTTAAAAGAGCTTTACATCTTAAAATACATGACTCTATGTTCGAGCAGTTCGTTTGTTTTTTTATATTTTTAAGGATATATATTCTAGTATATGTATTATTTTAACCAATTTCAGTCAAATACAGCTTTCTTTTTGGAGTTCTCTGGCTAATGAGATACCTGAATGGATTTATATTTTATTATAAATGTTAACTGGAGAAAGGAATGGCATCACACTCCAGTATTCTTGCCTGGAAAATCCTATGGACAGAGGATCATGACAGGCTACAGTCCATGGGGTTGCAAAGAGTCGGACATGACTGAGAGACTAACACACATAAACAGAAGCATTTATTTATGATTAAATCTCTGAGTACTTGCTGAAGAGCCCATCTTACTGTGGAGTGAATAAAAATAAAAATACGAAGAGTATTAGTACCTTTAATTATATCTGCAATTTCATTCACTCACTGGCTTGATTAGCTGCAGAGGTCCAAGGGTCATCATATAAACAAAGTTGTTTCCTCAGTAAAATCTTTGAAAGCTTTCTAAATGAATGTATTTATATATACACTAATATCTTATTTCTCTATAGTTGACATTTTAAGCACTTCCATGGAAACTTAGGAGCACCAACGATTCTAGAACTTTGTTATCTGAACGTTTATTCTAATACTTTTTTTTTTTTTTTTTGCTATTGACTTAGGAATGTCCACTGAGATTTAGCAAATGTAGGTTAAGTTACTAATAGCCTAGGATGGCCAGATGCCAAAGTTGGGAAAGACTTTTTAAGGGTCACTTCAATAGGGAAATAAATGACTTATTTATTTAGATTATTCCAATATTATTATGGCTCTAAACACTTTGAATCATATACTTTATATATTGCTTTTCAGTAAGTCACATTAATGATATGACTGCAAGCTGTTGTTGTTCAGTCACCAAGCTATGTCCAACTCATTGCAACTCCATGGACTGCGGCATGCCAGGCTCCCTGTCCCTCACCATCTCCCGGAGTTTGCCCAAGTTCATGTCCATTGATTGAATCGGTGCTGTCATCCAAGCATCTCATGCTCCGTCACCTCTTCTCCTCTTGCCTTCATTCTTTCCCAACATCTCGGTCTTTTCCAATGAGTTAGCTGTTTGCATCAGGTAGCCAAAGTATTGGAGCTTTAGCTTCAGCATCAGTCCTCCCAAAGAATATTCAGGGTTGATTTGCTTTACAATTGACTGGTTTGATCTCCTTGATTTCCAAGGGACTCTTCAAGAATCTTCTGCAGCATCCCAGTTCGAAAGCATCAATTCTTCCATGCTCTACCTTCTTAATAAAAGCATGCCAGCCAAACTCTTAAAATATCAAATATATGGGAGTTTACTTTAAGTAATAAATATTTTCAATGGTTTCCATTTGGATAGAAATACATATTCTGGAGAATTCTATAGACAGAGGAGCCTGGCAGGTTACAGTCCATAGGGTCACAAAGAGTCAGCCATGACTACATGACTAACACTTTTACTTCTTCACTTCACATATTAAAATATAAAATGATTTTCACTTATTAATCAAAATAAAGAAAATGATATTATTGTGATTCAATATTCAGAAATACAGTGAAGTAATTTTATTGCAGGTTATACATTAAACATTGTTACACTTATCATAGTTACAATTAATTATACCTTTTACATATGAAGATATAATATTGGAGTTCTTCAATTTTTTAAATATAATTTTCAAAACATTTTGAGTTTTTATTACAATATGTCTCAGCAAAGACATTTTTACATTTAAATTATCTGCAGTTGCTTGTTTTCATGGATCTGGATGTTTATTTCCCTCTTCACATTTGGGACATTCATGTCATTATTTTAAATACGTTTCCTCTCCCCTTTCTCTTTGTCTGCTCCATGCACGATAATGTTTATATTGTTTGTTTATAAAACTTCATAAATTATATTATAGATTTTTCACTCCTTTGTATTCTGTTTTTTTTTTTTTTTTTTTTTTTTTACCCTCTACCCAGATAAGTTCAAATAATCTTTCTCAGTCTTTCTTTGGCTTAATTACATCCACTGTTCAGCCCTGATT
The DNA here is from genome assembly GCA_935064755.1 of Tragelaphus eurycerus. NCBI lineage: Eukaryota > Metazoa > Chordata > Mammalia > Artiodactyla > Bovidae > Tragelaphus > Tragelaphus eurycerus. The sequence goes on from CAKXYN010000507.1 coordinate 67,880, forward strand.
TTTTTTTTTTTTTTTCCCCTAGTTCAGTCACTACATTCTTCAGTTCTAGAATTTTGGTTTGGTTCTTTTAAATGTATACATTCTTTTTTCTTTTTCTTGAACTTCTTATGTAATTCAGATATTGATTCTCTGTTTAATTGTCTGTATTCTGTTTAGTTCACTAAGCTTCTCTATGATAAATATTCTGAAATTTTTTAGGTAGTTTTTAGCTCTTCAATTCTTTAGGGTCAATTCCCTATACATTACTTTGTCATTTGATAGTACCCTGTTCCAAACATGTGAAACTTTTGTTCTGAATTTTTTTGTTTTCATATTTGAAGAAGTCACAATGTCCAGTCTTATTAGACTAGATTGGAGAGAGACAGCCTTTATCTGGGTCAGGCCAGCAGACAGATAACATGGGTGTGACTGCTCACAGGGTCCTTGGATGAGTGGGCTTGATGTTTGTGTCTATATTAAAATTGCAGGTTCAGTTGACTTTCTTTTTCTCATTAGAGAACTCTAAAGCAGAAATCTCTCTGCCCTGTACTTCATTCATGGTATTAGGGAACCGGTGACTCAGAACAAAACTGTCTTTTCTATCCTCTTCAATGTGTCTTTCCCATTTCTGTGCTCCATGTGAGTTCTGTAATCTCTCATCTGGGATCCAGAGCTCTAATGACATTATGTTTGTGCATGGATAGTTATTTATGTTCATGTTTCCATGAGGGATGAAGTTTATAATCTATTCTACCATCTTTCTGACACAATAACCATGTGTGAACACCACCAGCCATGTGTTTAGTCAAAGAAGTACTAACATAGACACACACAGCACATTCCATGCCTCAACAAGCCCACTGAATAATTTGATTCTAAAATACTCATTTTAATTCCAAGAGTACAAGGGAAAGTGGGGAGTACTGAGTATCACTTATCTCCCTTGAAGATGTTACAAAACCAAGCAGAGCATGGAATCATGGATTTCCTTTACCCTAAGACTGAGCAACTTCACTTTCACTTTTCACTTTCATGCACTGGAGAAGGAAATGGCAACTCACTCCAGTGTTCTTGCCCGGAGAATCCCAGGGACGGGGGGAGCCTGGTGGGCTGCCATCTATGGGGTCGCACAGAGTCGGACACGACTGAAGCGACTTAGCAGCAGCAGCAGCAAGATAAGAAAGAACATGGAAGTTAAACTATCCTGAGTTGTGTTTTTTTTTTTTTTTTAAGATTTTAAAAGTTTCTGTGCTCAAATTATTCATTAAATCACATAATTATAAAGAAGTATCACATTTAGTTATTTTGAAAAAGAGGTACCATTCTCTGTCCCCAAATAGAAAAATTCAAGTGATAAATATTTTCACAAAAAATTCTTGAAAAAAATAACAAGAACTCATAAAGTAAAATATCCACGTGAAATAAATTATATGATTGTTGTATGTCTTCATAGTCTTTCTAAACTGACATACATATGGTAAAATATGATTTACTAGTAAATTGATCAAAATGAAAATTAGTTTCTTTCTCCACAAATTATTATCCAAATTGCATGCAATCACACTAAAAATCTCACGTTTTGGTGAAAATTTTTGCAAGCTAATTCTAATAATTACATAGAAATTCAGTAGGCTGGAAATAACCAAGACATGCCTTGAAATGTATATATTTGAAGGCAGAACAAATATTCAATAAATAGAATCTGGGCATATGAAGGAGAAAAGAACAAACTGGTGATGTTTAACAGTTATATATATATATATATTATATAAAATTATATAACTTTACCACCTGTACTTATTTATTCAGTTTCAAGCAATTGTAGGCATTGCTTACATTTTAGAGACATAATAAGATCTATAATTTTAAATGACAAAAAAAGAATGTAAATTTTCTTCTAGTAGTTTTGGGGAATATTTATTTTTAGAAGTTGATAGTAATTACTATTTTAAAATGTTCTTTTGATTAGTGATAAAATGGCATGGAATCTTCCATTCATCCATTTTATTGTCAATAACCACAACATATTTCCCTTTACTCTTCTCCTTTTTCCAGGAATTTTACCTCTCAGAGTACTAATCAGGCATAGTGACAAGTGCTTGGATCTTAATCCGTGACAGCTTGAGCCCTCCTAGCTTGGTAAAATGGCATGCTAAGGTCTCCAAATTTTTGTGCTGCTCTCCTATCTTCATAGTTTGTCAACTCCAAAGCTATCAGTGATGATGTGATTTAGTCACTAAGTCATGTCTAACTCTTGCCACCCCATGCACTGTAACCCACTAGGCTCTTCTGTCCATGGGGTTCCCCAGGCAAGCATACTGGAGTGGGTTGACATTTCCTTCTCCAGAGGATCTTCCTGACACAGGGATTGAACCCAGGTTTCCTGGATTGCAGGTGGATTCTTCACTGATTGAGCAAAAAAGGAAGTCCAAAGCGATCAGAGAAGTGGACAACTACACGTCCTTATCTGAACTCAGTACTTTTAACTTTGTAATGCAACCTTCAGGCTCTAACTGGGTCTCAGCAGTCAGCCAAACTGCCCAAACTAGGGGCATAGTTTCTCTTTTGTTAAAGTTCGTTACAAAAACAAGAACCAGTAGGAAAGCCTGGAATATGGGAGCAACACCATTACACAGGTTTCAAAAAAAATCTGACATATGAGCTATTCTTCACCACACAGAAGTTGTTGGTCAACTTGAAATTTCCATCATGAACTTTTCTTTCCAAGATTCTTTAATGTGATCTCCCAGCTAGCTCATTAATTGTTGGTTCATAACTCTCTTCTGTATATTCAGGGCAAGGAAAGGCTAACAAAAGAGAATGACCCCCTGTGGGGAGAGAGCAAATTAGGCAAGATGGCACATTCAAGCTCCCTCACCCCACATTTTATAAATAATGACTATGTAACAGCTGAGATCGCTTATCACTGTGTATGCATGTCATGAGGGACTCATTTTGTCATGGGTTGTGTGGTTGTAGGGATATGCAAGCTCCACCTAGAAGCAGTAGCATTACTGCTGCATCACAGCTGTGTCCGTGGGGTCAGCTATGAGAAGAAATAATATAGTGTGTCTACTGTTATGGCTACTGCATCAGCCAGGAGAGAATAGATGTGTCTGCAGTTCATATGGCTCCTCAAGTCTTCTTCCAGCATTTTAGCTTGTGCCTTGCCTACCATGGGTTCAATGAACAGTGCACATATGAGATACAGCTAGATAGTTGGCATCATGAACAGGATCAGCAATCAGATCAGATCAAATCAGATCAGTCGCTCAGTCATGTCCGACTCTTTGCGACACCATGAATCACAGCAGGCCAGGCCTCCCTGTCCACCAGCAATACACCCCTCCAGATTGGTTAGTGATAATTTTGATAATCTTGTCTCAGGGAAGATTTGCCTTGTCTGATAACAATTATGTTCCACCAATATGGTCTTTCCTGTGGTCATGTATGGATGTGAGAGCTGGACTGTGAGGAAGGCTGAGCGCCGAAGAATTGATGCTTTTGAACTGTGGTGTTGGAGAAGACTCTTGGGAGTCCCTTGGACTGCAAGAAGATCCAACCAGTCCATTCTGAAGGAGATCAATCCTGGAATTTCTTTAGAAGGAATGATGCTAAAGCTGAAGCTCCAGTATTTTGGCCACCTCATGCGAAGAGTTGACTCATTGGAGAAGACTCTGATGCTGGGAGGGATTGAGGGCAGGAGGAGAAGGGGACGACAGAGGATGAGATGGCTGGATGGCATCACTGACTCGATGGATGCGAGTCTGAGTCACCTCTGGGAGCTGGTGATGGACAGGGAGGCCTGGTGTGCTGCGGTTCATGGGGTCGCAAAGAGTCGGACACGACTGAGCAACTGATCTGATCTGATCTGAAAACCTCCTTGGTTCTCAGAGTTTATGTATCCTGTTTTTCAAATATCATTTGAGTTTATCATCAAAAGCCTCACTTACAGAATAATGGTTTGCTGCTGCTGCTGCTAAGTCACTTCAGTTATGTCCGATTCTGTGTGACCCCATAGATGGCAGCCCACCAGGCTTCCCCATCCCTGGGATTCTCCAGGCAAGAACACTGGAGTGGGCTGCTATTTCCTTCTCCAATGCATGAAAGTAAGAAGTGAAAGTGAAGTCACTCAGTCGTGCCTGACTCTTAGTGACCCCATGGACTGCAGCCTACCAGGCCCCTCTGTCCATGGGATTTTCCAGGCAAGAGTACTGGAGTGGGTTGCCATTGCCTTCTCCTACTTATTATTAAACTCTCAGCTTTTCTAATGTGTTTGCCTCTGGTCAGTTCTGAGTCACCAGCCACATGCTGACTTTCTTTCTGGCAGTGTTTTGGCCCGAATCTATGGAGTCTATGGTTAGGTTAATGGCGACCTCCAAGAGAGTTTATGCCAAAGGGGACCTTGCCAGACAGCTGTTTCCAGTCCCCAACCCCCATCCCTGTTGTAAGCCCCTGCTGACCCATGCCTCCACAGGAGACCCTCCAATACCAGCAGGTAGTTTTAGTTGAGTTTCCTGTGGAATCACTGCTCCTTTCCTCTGATTCTTTGTGCACACAAGGTTTTGTTTGTACCTCCAAGACTGGAATCTGTTTCCCCGAGTCCTGTGGAAGACACAGAGACCCCACAGAGACTGAGACAGAACTGTGTTTGAGTGTCTCCTGTGGAGGTACAGGTCAGCAGTGGACTGCCGCAGAGGCAGGAGCTCTGAGTGCAGCAGACTTGGGAATGGCATAAGCCCTCTTGGAGGAGGGTGCCAATAACCCCACCATAGAGCTGACAGAACTTACATAAGACCGGGGAAATAGACTCTTGAAGGGCACAGACAGAACCTTGTGTGCACCAGGACACAGGAGAAAGGAGCAGTGACCCTACAAGAGACTGACCCAGACTTGTCCATGATTGCCCAGGAGTCTCTGGCAGAGGAGTGGGTCAGTGGTGGCCTGATGCAGGGTTGGGGGCACTGAGTGTAGCAGTGCATGCATGGGACCTTTTGAAGGATATCCCATTATCCATAACCATTATCTTCATTACCTGCACTACAGTTTGCCCCCAGGTAAATAACAGAGAGGGAGCACAGCTCCACCCTTTAACAAAAAATTGGATTAAAGATTTACTGTGCATGGCCCAATCCATCAGAATAAGACCCAGTTTTCCCCTCAGTCAGTCTCTCCCATCAGGAAGCACCAGAGGGCAGACAGACTGAAAACCACAATCAGGAAAAACTAACCAATCTGATCTCATGGACCACAGCCTTGTTTAACTCAATGAAACTATGAGCCATCTTGTATAGGGCCACCCAAGAAAGACATGTCATGGTGGAGAGTTCTGGCAAAACGTGGTTGACTGGAGAAAGGGATGACAAACCACTTCAGTATTCTTGCCTTGAGAATCCCATGAACAGTATGAAAAGGCAAAAAAGATAGGACATTGAAAGACGAACTCCCCAGGTCTGTAGGTGGACCTACACCTACAGATATGCTCAAGAAAGAATGAAGAGACAAAACCAAAGCAAAAAGAACTCCCAGTTGTGGATGTGACTAGTGATAGAAGTAGTGTCTGATGCTGTAAAGAGCAATATTGCATAGGAACCTGGAATGTTAGGTCCATGAATCAAAGCAAATTGAAAGTGATCAAACAGAAGATGGCAAGAGTGAACGTTGACATTTTAGGAAACAGCGAACTAAAATGGACTGGAATGGGTGAATTTAACTCAGATGACCATTATATCTACTACTGTGGGCAAGAATCCCTTATAAAAAATGGAGTAGCAATCATAGTCAACAAAAGATTCTGAAATGCAGTACTTGAAAGCAATCTCAAAAATGACAGAATGATCTCTATTTGTTTCCAAGGTAAACCATTCAATATCACAGTAATCCAAGTCTATGCCCTGACCAGTAATGCTGAAGAAGCTAAAGCTAAATGGTTCTAAGAAGACCTATAAGACCTTTTAGAACTAACACCCCCCCCCACCCCCCGGCAAATGTTGTCCTCTTCATTATTAGGGACTGGAATGCGAAAGTAGGAAGTCAAAAAATACCTGGAGTAACATGCAAATTTGACCTTGGAGTACAGAATGAAGCAGGGCAAAGGCAAATAGAGTTTTGCCAAGAGAACACACTGGTCATAGCAAACAACCTCTTCCAACAACACAAGACACGACTCTACATATGGACATCACTAGATGGTCAATAATAAAATCAGATTGATTATATTCTTTGCAACCAAAGATGGAGATGCTCTATACATTCAGCAAAAAGAAGACCGGCAGCTGACTGTGGCTCAGATCATGATCTCCTTATTGCCAAATTCAGACTTAAAATGAAGAAAGTAGGGAAAACCACTAACCAGGTATGATTTAAATCAAATCCCTTACCATTATACAGAAGTGAGAAATAAATTCAAGGGATTAGATCTGATAGAGTACCTGAAGAACTATGGACAGAGGTTCAGGACATCATATAACAGGCATGGATCAAGATCATCCCCAAGAAAAAGAAATGCAAAAAGGCAAAATGTTTGTCTGAGGAGGCCTTACAAATAGTTGTGAAAAGAAGACAAGCAAAAGGCAAAGGAGAAAAGGAAAGATATATCCAATTGAATACAAAGTTCCAAAGAATAGCAATGAAAAATAAAAAAGCCTTCCTCAGTGATCAATGCAAAGAAATAGAGGAAAACAACAGAATGGGAAAGACTAGAGATGTCTTCAAGAAAATTAGAGATACCAAGGGAACATTTAATGCAAAGATGGGCTCAATAAAGGACAGAAATGGTATGGACCTAACAGAAGCAGAAGATATTAAGAAGAGGTGTCAAGAATACACAGAAGAACTATATAAAAAAGTTCTTCATGACCCAGATAACCATGATGGTGTGATCACTCACCTAGAGCCAGTAATGTGGAGTCAAGTAGGCCTTCAGAAGTATCACTACAAACAAAGCTAGTGGAGGTGATGGAATTCGAGTTGAGCTATTTCAAATGCTAAAAGATGATGCTGTGAAAGTGCTGCACTCAATATGCCAGCACATTTGGAAAACTCAACAGTGGGCACAAGACTGGAAAAGTTCAGTTTTCATTCCAATCCCAAAGAAAGTCAATGTCAAAGAATGCTCAAACTACCACACAATTGCTCTCATCTCACATGCTAGTAAACTAACACTCAAGATTCTCCAAGCCAGACTTCAATAGTACCGTGAACTTATAAATGTTCAGGCTGGACTGAGAAAAAGCAGAGAAATAGAGATCAAATTACCAACATCGGTTGAATCATCAAAAAAGCAAGAGAGTTCCTGAAAAACATCTACTTCTGCTTTATTGACTATGCCAAAGCCTTTGGTGGTGTGGATGACAACAAACTGCAGAAAATTCTGAAAAAGATGTCAATACCAGGCCACCTGACCTGCCTCTTTAGAAATCTATGCAGGTCAGGAAGCAGTAGTTAGAACTGGACATGTTACAACAGACTGATTCCAAATAGGGAAAGGAGTAAGTTAAGGCTGTATCTTGTCACCTTGCTTATTTAACTTATATGCAGAGTATATCATGAGAAAAGCTGGGCTGGATAAAGCACAAGCTGGAATCAAGATTGCCAGGAGAGATATCAATAACCTCAGATATGCAGATGACACCACCCTTATGGCAGAAAGTGATGAATAATTAAAGAGCCTCTTGATGAGAGTGAAAGAGGAGGATGAAAATGTTGGCTTAAAACTCAACATTCAGAAAACTAAGATCGTGCCATCTGGTCCCTCACCTCAATGAAAATAGATGGGGAAACAGTGGATATAGTAACTGACTTTATTTTTGGGGGCTTCAAAATCACTTCAGTTAGTGATTTCAGCCATGAAATTAAAAGATGCTTGCTCCATGGAATCTTATGTTATGTTATGTTAGGTATGTTATGGAAGTGTTATGACTAACCTAGACAGCATATTAAAAAGCAGAGACAGTATTTTGCCAATAAAGGTCTATCTAGTCAAAGCTATGGTTTTTCCAGTGGTCATGTATGGATGTGAGAGTTGGACTATAAAGAATGCTTAGCACTGAAAAATTGATGCTTTTAAATTGTGATGTTGGAGAAGACTCTTGAGAGTCCCTTGGACTGCAAGGAGATCCAACCAGTCCATCCTCAAGGAAATCAGTCTTGAATATTGATTGGAAGGACTAACGCTGAAGCTAAAACTCCAATACTTTGGCTACCTGATGTGAAGAACTGACTCATTTGAAAAGACCCTGATGCTGGGAAAGATTGAAGACAGGAGAAGGGGATGACAGAGAATGAGGTGGTTAAATGTCATCACTGACTCAATGGACATGAGTCTGAGTAAACCCCTGAATTTGTTGATGGACAGAGAGGCCTGGCATGCTGCAGTCAATGGGGTCGCAAAGAGTTAGACAGGATTCAGTGACTGAACTGACTGACTGATCTGTGGAAGTCTTGTAATTGAATCCCTCTGGCTTTTAAGGTCAGACTCTCTGAGGCTTCCCAGTCCCTTTGTCAGGTCCCCAGACTGGGAAGTCTGACGTGGGTTTTAGAAGCTTCACAACAGTGGGAGAACTTTTTTGGTATTATTGTTCTCCAGTTTGTGAGTCACCCACCTGTCAGAGGGATTTGATTTTATCATGGTTGTATCCCACCTACCATCTCACTGTGGCTTCTTCTTTCTTTGGACATTGTGTGTCTTTTTGTTGTTGTTTGTTATTTTTTGGTAGGTTCAAGCATCTTCCTGTTGATGGTTGTTCAAGAGCTAGTTGTGATTTTGGTGGTCGTGCAGCAGGAGATGAATGCACGTCTTACTCCACCTTTTTGAACCAGAAACTATACCCATTTTTAAAACTAAAAATAATCACAGTGAAACTAATCTGTTCGCATTTAATTTGGCCTTACTGTTTACATCAATGGTGCATCAAGAGTATTGGTTGTCCATATAATTTCTTTTGAAAATTACTTTGCTATAATCCTGTAATCATAGATACTAGTCTGATTATTTCAAAGGCCTTTATCGACTACAAAAAGTCAATCTTAGTTTCTTAAAACACTTTCTTAAAGCTGCCTGGTCATATCTGACCAGGCAAACCTTGATTATTCCATTCCAGTCAAAACCTTGATGATATAGACAAAGGTTCCAACTGTTTCCTGTTAGAAAGAGAACAGGCCACTTCTTAGGTGGTGCTAGAGGTAAAAGAACCTGCCTGCTAATGGAGGAAACATAAATGCAGATTTGATTGCTGGGTTGGGAAGATCCCCTGGAGAAGGGCATGGCAATCCACTCCAGTATTCTTGCCTGTAGAATCCCATGGACAGAGGAGTCTGGTGGAATACAGCCCATAAGGTCACAAAGAGTCAGACATGACTGAAGCCACTTCAGTTCAGTCACTCAGTCGTGTCCGACTCTTTGTGACCCCATGAATCACAGCACACCAGGCCTCCCTGTCCATCACCAGCTCCCGGAGGTCACTCAGACTCACCTCCATCAAGTCAGTGATGCCATCCAGCCATCTCATCCTCTGTCGTCCCCTTCTCCTCCTGCCCCCAATCCCTCCCAGCATCACAGTCTTTTCCAATGAGTCAACTTTTCGCATGAGGTGGCCAAAATACTGGAGTTTCAGCTTCAGCATCATTTCTTCCAAAGAAATCCCAGGGCTGATCTCCTTCAGAATGGACTGGTTGGATCTCCTTGCAGTCCAAGGGACTCTCAAGAGTCTTCTCCAACACCACAGTTCAAAAGCATCAATTCTTCAGCACTCAGCCTTCTTCACAGTCCAACTCTCACATCCATACGTGACCACAGGAAAAACCATAGCCTTGACTAGACGAACCTTTGTTGGCAATGCACAGGAAGAGAACATATTGTTATTGAACTTATGCAAATAACTAATTATATTTGCATGAAACTAATACTCAAGAATTTCCAAATTCCTGAGGGATCAGCTAGGTAGAAAAAATATCTTTGTTTAGGAAAGTATACTGTACCAAATTTTAGTAAGTCACAGATAGCTTCAGAGAAAAGATTTTCTAAAATTAAAAAAAAAAAAAATTCTTTAAGGAACCAGCAATGTCTTTGAACAAAACAGTATAAAACATTGCAATTGTCCCCCCAGTTCATTCAATCCCATGTAATGAATAATTTTTCTGTTTGAATCCAGTTTTACCATTATTTTTCTCATGAATCTCTTTGAGGATAGAGCAGTTTTGCAGGAACATTTTTTCAAAAGCACCCAAGTAAAATAACTCTCTGTAAATGACAAGCATTTAAAACACCCGATGTTAAAGATTTGATGAGTATGCATTTGATAACAAAACATAGTTATTTCTGTGATATAAATTTTAAAATGTTAATTGGAATTATGATTGATAACATTATTCTAGGACATAGTCCTAAAATTTTTATATAATTTCTGGAACATATATGTCTATACAAACACAACATAATGAAAACTTAGTATTACTTCTTATTTGATCATTCTTCCCATGTAAATAGACCTAAAAAATTGAATATTTCTAGATGAGAGAAAAATATTTTGAGATTTTACAGAGGTCTTATGGAAAATCTCAAAGTTAATTTGAGATCAAAGCATATTTATTTAGTATTTGATATTGGGAATTTTACAAAAAACATTAACAATTTTAAAATACTTGTTCAAATATAGTTATAGGTTACTATAAAAATTCTTAGGTACCAATTTAACCATATGACAAAGAATGTTAAATATTTGTTTAAAAATTTATCTCTTCTTTGCAGATGTTTCATTTTCTTAAGGAATCAAAGACGATGAAAACAATACGGGAAATTGTTTTCATGTAATTTCATACCTTTAATTTTTAAGCAGATTACTTAAAACATAGAAAAGAAAACTTTGCAATTTCTTATTAAGGAAAAGTAAATAATAAAAATGGTGTGTCAGGACCAACAATAGATCGATCCATATTTCCTGATTCTTTGTATTACTCACTACTTGAAATGAGTAAGTCTGGAATGGAAGTAGATACTGAATGTTGAGCATCCCTGCTCAATTCCACATTTCCTTGAATTATAGCCAATGATGAGTCAGTTCAGTTGCTCCGTCCTGTCCGACTCTTTACGACCCCATGGTCTGCAGCACACCAGGCTTCCCTGTCCATCACCAACTCCCGGTGTTTACCTAAACTCATGTCCATTGAGTCAGTGATGCCATCCAATCATCTCATCCTCTGTTGTCCCCTTCTCCCGCCTTCAATCTTTCTCAGCATCAGGGTCTTTACCAATGAGTTAGCACTTCGCCTCAGGTGGCCAAAGTATTGGAGTTTCAGCTTCAACATCAGTCCTTCCAATGAACACCCAGGACTGATCTGCTTTAGGATGGACTGGTTCTATCTCCTTGTAGTCCAAGAGACTCTTAAGAATATTCCCCAACACCACAGTTCAAAAGCATTAATTCTTCTGTGCTCAGCTTCCTAACAACTGACAAAAACAGCAGATGTTCCCATCATTTTCCTCATTTTGTGTGAAGTCATTCCCTTTGTACTCATTCATTCTATCTTCTCAGAGTTAAGTAACATTTGTGCTTACAGTACCCTTGTCGGGTTTAATGTTCTCTTGAAATTCTAAACAGCTTTATCTCTGTGTACATACATACAGAGGAGCTATACTCAGTGTGAGTAGTAGCATACAATACAGTTTTAGTCTCTCTGGAGGAACTGTACGTGTCCTCTAGTCAGCATGCACAGAGATCAGTTGGCCTGGCTTCTCCACATACACACAGACATTAGTGTTCAAGGCACTGTAGGACACCAGAGAAGGGGTTCTAGCAGCAGAAATGACCCGTGTTGGAACTGGGATCTGACTTATGTTTTCATCCAGAGCCCTTCCCTGTGTCATTTACAAAACTATTATATATCTCACATGAGTGTTTGATCAGGAAATGTTAGAAAGCTTGGCAGTGAGCTCTTTCAGTAAATTATTACAAAAGAACAGTGTACAAATGACCATTGTGATATGGCATATCTAGTTACATGGCATATCTAGTTACATGGCATAACTAGGGAATTGTTAGTTTTCATTAAAGAATACAGAATATGTGGTTTTAAAACACTATTTTAGCATTTGCAAAACAAATATCCAAACATCAGAAGTAGAAATAAAATTTTTAAAGATTTAAAATAATTTAAAACATCATGGGGGAGAAATACATTCTTTTATAAGAAGTCTCAGAAAATGACTTAATAAAAAAAAAGTTAATTTACACTGTAATTGAAGATATGGTGATAAAATGAAAGAGCAGGCATTTGAAACATAAAGACAATTCTGTTCTTACACAAAGCTGGCAAATCACCACAAATTTTAGAGAAATCATTAAAATGTCTGTGATTAAATTCATATTTAAAATTAAAATAGTTTCATTCTTTTACAAGTGTTTGACCAGTTTTCCCAGAACCACTTGTTAAAGAGATTGTCTTTAATCCATTGTATATTCTTGCCTCCTTTGTCAAAGATAAGGTGACCATATGTGCCTGGATTTACACTTTCTAACACCATACACAAAAATAAACTCAAAATGGATTAAAGAGCTAAATGTAAGACCAGAAACCATAAAACTCCTAGAGGAAAACATAGGCAAAACACTCTCTGACTTACATCACAGCAGGATCCTCCATGACCCACCTCCCAGAATATCGGAAATAAAATCAAAAATGAACAAATGGGACCTAATCAAACTTAAAAGCTTCTGCACAACAAAGGAAACTATAAGCCAGGTGAAAAGACAACCTTCAGAATGGGAGAAAATAATAGCAAATGAAGCAACTGACAAACAACTAATCTCAAAAATATACAAGCAACTTCTACAGCTCAATTCCAGAAAAATAAATGACCCAATCAAAAAATGGGCCAAAGAACTAAACAGACATTTCTCCAAAGAAGACATACAGATGGCTAACAAACACATGAAAAGATGCTCAACATCACTCATTATCAGAGAAATGCAAATCAAAACCACTATGAGGTACCATTTCACGCCAATCAGAATGGCTGCTATCCAAAAGTCCACAAGCAATAAATGCTGGAGAGGGTGTGGAGAGAAGGGAACCCTCTTACACTGTTGGTGGGAATGCAAACTAGTACAGCCACTATGGAGAACAGTATGGAGATTCCTCAAAAAACTGGGAATAGAACTGCCTTATGATCCAGCAATCCCACTGCTGGGCATACACACTGAGAAAACCAGAATTGAAAGAGACACGTGTACCCCAATGTTCATAGCAGCACTGTTTACAATAGCCAGAACGTGGAAGCAACCTAGATGTTCATCCACAGATGAATGGATAAGAAAGCTTTGGTACATATACACAATGGAGTATTACTCAGCCATTAAAAAGAATACATTTGAATCAGTTCTAAGGAGGTGGATCGAACTGGAGCCTATTATACAGAGTGAAGTAAGCCAGAAACAAAAACACAAATACAGTATACTAACGCATATATAGATAGCATATTCAAAAGCAGAGACATTACTTTACCAACAAAGGTTCGCCTAGTCAAGGCTATGGTCTTTCCTGTGGTCATGTATGGATGTGAGAGCTGGACTGTGAAGAAGGCTGAGCGCCAAAGAATTGATGCTTTTGAACTGTGGTGTTGGAGAAGACTCTTGAGAGTCCCTTGGACTGCAAGAAGATCAAACCAGTCCATTCTGAAGGAGATCAATCCTGGAATTTCTTTGGAAGGAATGATGCTAAAGCTGAAACTCCAGTATTTTGGCCACCTCATGCGAAGAGTTGACTCATTGGAGAAGACTCTGATGCTGGGAGGGATTGAGGGCAGGAGGAGAAGGGGACGACAGAGGATGAGATGGCTGGATGGCATCACTGACTCGATGGATGCGAGTCTGGGTGACCTCCGGGAGCTGGTGATGGACAGGGAGGCCTGGCGTGCTGCTGTTCATGGGGTCGCAAAGAGTCGGACACGACTGAGCGACTGATCTGATCTGAACGCATATATATGGAATTTAGAAAGATGGTAAAAATAACCCTATTTACGAGACAGCAAAAGAGACACTGATGTATAGAACAGACTTTTGGACTCTGGGACCAGGAGAGGATGGGATGATTGGGGAGAATAGCATTGAAATATGTATAATATTATATCTGAAACGAGTCGTCAGTCCAGGTACGATGTCCGATAACAAATGCCTGGGGCTGGAACACTGGAACGACTTGGAGGGATGGTGTGGGGAGGGGAGAGGGAGGAGGGTTCAGGATGGGGAACACGTGTATACTGGCGGTGGATCCATCTTGATGTATGGTAAAAGCAATACAATATTGTAAAGTTAAGCAAAATAAAAAAAAATAAATTAATTAATAAAATAAAATTAAAATAAAACTTAAATGAAATGGATCTGTATAAGTTGATTATTTGAAATGAATTCATAAGATATTTCCTTTGAAAAAAATTTCTTCTTGAGAATCATCAGATCTAAGTGTGCTAAAATTTATATTTTGATATAATTTTTCAGAAATTTAACCCAATGTTTTCACAACCTGTAAACATTCCTAAGAGTTCCAGTAATGTAAGCACAATAATCTTTTAAAGTGAAAAAATTAAATAAAAATAATCAAAATATAATTTTACCTAATATTTATCACCAGTGACTGAAAATAGTATCTAGTATGTTAATAAAGACTCCAAATTGCAAGTTTTGATAAAAATAAATGTGAAGAAAGAGGATCCTTAGAAATCTTATAATTGACAAAGATATCACATGAGGAAGTATTTCTTTTCAATATATACATCATTCTGACACAAAACATCCCTTGTATTTTCTATTGCACTTCTTATTAATTCTGCTCAACAGTTTAGTCATGTTCAACTCTTTCAGACCCCATGGACTGTAGCCTATCAACCTCCTCTGTCCATGTGATTCTCCAGGCACGAATAGTGGAATGGATTGCCATTTCCTCATCCATTCTTTTTAACTAATAAATTAATTTTGAGGAAAAAGTATATTTGAGCACTAAAAGTTGCACCTTTATCTCATTATTGAACAAGATGCCTCATATTTTCATTTTGTGCTATGTTCTGCAAACAATGGAGGATATGAGCTTTCTCTTCCCTACCATGCTTGAGAGGAAAAGAGCATTTGTACGCTGATCATTGATAGACAGTCCTAACAATTTACCTATCACTTGAGCTGATGGATTTTTGTTGCATGAACTAGCCAGACTTGTTTAGTAAAGTGTTTAAACCATAATACTAATGGCTATAATTGGTTCATAAAAGTTGGCTTTCCCAACCTGTTTCAGTAGAAATAGGGAATCCAGGGAGAGGAGAACAAATTCTCCTTTGAGAGACACTAAAAAAAAGTTATTACTGCTTTAGTATGTAAACTACTAGTTTAGAATGTAAACTAAGTATGTTCTGAGTTTTGCAGATGCTGGTAAGAACATCCTTGATATTTCTAATATCCACTAGCTAGACTAAACACTGACAAACTAGTCCTATAATTAACAACAAGTTCCTTGATCTCTGTTGGCACCTTCAGGTCCTTATTGAGGATCCCCAGGTATACCTGATAGTAAATCACTTCCCAAGGATGTATCACTTTAAAAGAAAGATAAACTTGTCATTTTCCTTTCACAGTGATATAAGAAGTTAAGAATACTTGGTAAAGCCTAGCTAATCTCTGAAATGAAGTTTGCTGGTGTAGAAATAAATAATAACTGGTATTTGTAATTATTGTTCTATTATGAAAAGAATAAGAAGTCTTTTGACTTTTAATTTTATCTAGGCATTCAAAAACATGTTTTAGGCATATCATAAAATTGTTAGCTAACAACTGGATAATTATTAGCTAAATGAAACTTTAGGCAGTTTTCATTTTCATTACTATATCATAAAGAAAATTTTTATTAACTTTATTTTAACAATAAATAAAAGCACTTAAAACTTATGGTAAAAACACTATAAATAATCTAAATACATGATAATTTTTTTCCATAACCAATGAGTGATAGTCTGCTCCTCTAGATTAATTATAGGCCTTGCATTTAAAGATAATATTTTAATTAACATATACTGATGAATGTATTTACATGCAACTCTTGATACTCATGCAAAAATGTCTACATTTTCACAAAGCAGATTCTCTAAATTACTCTTCTCAAGGCCTCCATCACTTCCTTATTTCTTAAGCTATAGATAATAGGATTGAACATTGGGGTCAGGATGGTGTAGAAGACAGCCAGAACCTTGTCTTCTGTTGGAGATCGAAGGGATCTTGGGCGTAGATAAGTGTAGACAAAGGGTGCATAGTAAAAAGTCACCACTGTGAGGTGGGTGCTGCAAGTTGAATAGGCCTTCTTCTTCCCTTCTGCTGAGTTCATGCGATAGACAGCATGGAGAACATGACCATAGGAAAGTGCAATACCGATGAAAGGCAACAAAAGGAAAACGGTAGTGCTCACAAACACTGTGTACTCATAGATCCAAGTGTCCATGCAGGCCAGAGTCAACATGGCTGGGACATCACAGAAGAAATGATTGATGGCCCTGGATCTGCAGTAAGGTATATGCAGTGCATATGTGGTGTGGGCACAGGAGTTGATAGAGCCCATTATCCAAGATCCTATTATCATCAACACACACACTCGTCTGGTGATTTTGATGGGATAGTGAAGAGGAAAGCAAATGGCCACATACCGATCATAAGCCATAGAGGCCAAAAGCAATCCTTCTGTACCTGCTATAGTTAAGAAGAAAAAGCTCTGAATCCCACACTCAATGAAAGAGATAGACGTTTTTCCACACAGAAAATTGTAGGTCATTTTGGGCACAATGGTGGAGATGTAGGTCAGGTCCATGAGGGAGAGCTGACTGAGTAGAAAATACATTGGTGTATGGAGATGGGTGTCCAGAAAAATGACAAGGATCATGGAGAGGTTACCAAATAGAGCCATTAGGAAAATGAGAACAATGAGAATAAAAAGAAACAGGCCAATTCTTGAGAAAGGGAACAGCCTTAGTAAGATGAAATCAGTGGATGTTTGATTATAATTTTCCATAGGAAATTCATACAATTTTTCCTAAAGGTAGAAACAAGATTAAGTCAAGTTTAAAACATTAAGCTATTTTAGATTATTTTAGTCAGACTACATATTATTTAAAATTTTTAAGTTCTTAAATAAAGAACTAGTTTATCATTTTTGGAAAAAAAAAAAATTTAGCTTTTGATTTAAACAAGGGCTCTGTAACAACCTAGAGGGTGGGGTGGGGAGGTAGGTGAGAGGGAGGTTCAAGAGGGAGGGGATATATAGATATACCTGTAGCTGATTCATGTTGATGTTTGGTAGAAGCCAATGCAATTCTGTAAAGCAGTTATCCTTCAATTAAAAAATAAATATTTTTTTAAAAAATTGAAAATACAAACATTTTCAAGTGTTTTCCAGAATTCTTAGAGTTGTAAAAAAATTTACTATGATAGTATTAGGATAAGTATGTTTTACTGACCTATACAAATGTAAGTCCATTCAAAAGCAAATGTCATAATCAAAATATATTCATATAAAATTAATGTAAATTCATACTTTATATAATTTAATTATTAATAAATATTGTTTACAATTAAGGAATGACTTATCTTTTATATTTAAATCCTAAGGTTTTGCCTCTAAACTGTTGCAGCCTAACATCTTGTGGTGAGAAGCTTCTTTTCTTTCTTAGCTTAGTTTGTTCTGAGATGTCAAAACAAGTCTCCTTGAAATCAGGTACTAATCAATTTACCTTTCATGAAATCTATAATGAATCCTTATTGTCAAATATTAGCTACAAAGCTGTCACTCTCCTCTCTCTTCAACAAGTTTCTGAAGATGTAGTTAAAACAGAGCCTTTGCCTATATATCTAAAACAACAATTCTCATAGCTTTGATGAATTTGTCCAAGCTGTCCAAAACAGCAGACATTTTATGTCTGCTTGTTTCTCTGACAGTTGTGAAAGTTGATGAGTTGTGTCCGACTATTTGTGACCCCGTGGAGTATACATGGAATTCTCCAGGCCAGAATACTGGAGTGAATAGACTTTCCCTTCTCCAGGGGATCTTCCCAACCAAGGGATCAAACCCAGGTGTCCTGCACTGTAGGTGGATTCTTCATCAGCTGAGCCATAAGGGAAGCCCAAGAATACTGGAGTGGGTAGCCTATCCCTTCTCCAGAGGATCTTCCCATCCCAGGAATCGAACTGGGGTCTCCTGCATCTCAGGCAGATTTTTTTTTTTTACCAACTGTGCTATCAGGTTCTGACAATTACATGATATAAATTGCTTAATGGAAGTTTGTCTTACACATTTAACAAATACTTTTTAGCTTCTTATATTTAAGGTGTATTTTTTTCCAATTTAGTGTGTAAATTTAAGTACATATATTTATAATTACTCCCATTAAAAGTCAACTGTTATGATGATAAAAATAGATAAGCTATAATTAAAAGAGAGGATATCAACATAAACTATAATAAAAGATGAAACTGTTTAAGAAAATTGAAGGAAGAAATGGATAAAAGAGTGGTCAATCTCTTAAATAGAAAAGAGATTGGCATTTTACAAGTCTTTTTTGTGGATATGGGAAAAGAAATTTTCCAAAGATATTGCAAGTGAACAAACTCTACAAAATATATAGTGTTTTAGTTGTAAATATTTTAATATAAAAATATTAGCAGACTTTTAAGGAAGTCTGCAACATGAAAGAGGAAGATGCACACATGTGCACTCACACTCACACAAAAACACAAATACACATTCACACACACTCACATAGTAAGATTAAAATCATTGGTAAATATAGAAAAGAATGCATTACAAAAAATAAGATTTGTTTGAGATATTACCATTCCACAAAATAAACATCATTAAATATATATAAAATAGTCTAGCAAAAGTGACTCTGGAAAATAAAAAAAATAATAATAATTGATTAAAAAAAACAAGTGAAATTTAGGAAGAAAAAAAAAAACCTACCACAATTAAAAGAATTGGAGAGCCACAGAAATAATCAAAAAAGTGACATTTTCAAGGGATAAGAGAAGTAGAGAATTAATATAAGACAAACAACATATGCTTATAAATATTTTCACTCCTGGGAATGCATATAGCAAAATAATAATGAAGCTAATAAAATCACTTTTTTAAAGTATTGGCATATATGAAACATATATTCAAACAGCATAGGCAGAACACAGAAAAATAAAATAGAAATATTGTCTGGAAAAAATATTTTCTTAAATTTCTAAAGTCTTCTGGAGAGCACTTTTGAAAAATGTCAGTACTGCTTATAAATGTGTGATCTTAAAAATGTCCCAATGAAAATAACAGTAATGAGAACTTTTACATTACTAAAATATATTACATTGCATAACTAAAATATATTCAGATTTTATGATAAATTATATGTTTGTATTTTAGCAATATATACTAGAAGGTGAAAAAAATGTGGCAACCTAGACAACCCAATGGTATGCTATGCTATGCTAAGTCACTTCAGTCGTGTCAGACTCTGTGTGACCCCATAGACGGCAGCCCACCAGGCTTCCCCGTCCCTGGGATTCTCCAGGCAAGAACACTGGAGTGGGCTGCCATTTCCTTCTCCAATGCATGAAAGTGAAAAGAGAAAGTGAAGTCGCTCAGTCATGTCAGACTCTTAGCAACCCCATGGACTGCAGCCTACCAGGCTCCTCCATCCGTGGGATTTTCCAGGCAAGAGTACTGGAGTGGGGTGCCATTGCCTTCTCCAAGACAACCCAAAGTGGGGTGTAATTATGCCAAAAGGATGGGGAAAGAGAAAAAGAGGTGGAGATGGTGGCATGAGGAGGAGGAATATCTCCATCCACTGTGGCTAGAGATGGTATTTGATATTTAATATTCAGTTGTGTCTGACTCCTTATAACCCCATCTCCAGAATACTGGAGTGAGTAGCCTTTCCTTCTCCAGGGGATCTTCCCAACCCAGGGATTGAATCTAGGTCTCCCGCATTGCAGGCGGATTCCTTACCAGCTGAGCCACAAGAGAAGGCCAAGAACACTGGAGTGGGTAGCCTATCCCTTCTCCAGTGGATCGTCCCAACCCAGGAATTGAAACAGGGTCTCCTGCATTGCTGACAGATTCCTTACCAACTGAGCTATGAGGGGAGCCTGAGAAGATAGCATATTGGTGAAAAATATACATAGAAGAAAAATGGTAAAATATTATAAAATATTTGTCTTGTTAATCAGGAGTGGTGAACTATGAAACCAATGACTTGTCCTGTGGGCTGTTGAGATTATGTTCTACTCTATTGGAATAAATTATACTGAGGTAGAACTGAAGTCACAGTTACAGAACTCACGTCTAACATTATACTCAATTGTGAAGACTGAAAGCTTTTCCTTTAAGAGGGAGTAAAGGCAAATATTTCCACTTTTGTCACTTCTAAATGACATAATACAAGATGCAAAATTGTCTTAGTTCACAGATGACATGATCTTATAGATATAAAAATGTAGAGTCTACCAACAATTTGTTAAAACTAATAAACATATTTGGCAAAAGTTGTAGGATACAAAATCAGTTATATTTCTGTACCCTAATAATATATGATACTAAGAAAACTTTAAGAAATTACATTTCCAATATCAAGAAAAAGAATAAAATCTCTAGGGATGAACTTAACAAGAAGACTAGTTCTTCAATAAAAATCTCAAAGGATTGCTGAAATAAATTGAAAAGATAAGCAAACGGAAAAGTGTTCTGTGCTCTTGGGCTGAGAAACTGGTATTGTTAAGATGTCAGTACTGCCATAAGCAAAACAACAGGAACAATGAAATATCTATCATAATTCTCATGAGTTTTAGGCAGACAAAAAGTACATCCTAAAATTCTGATGAAATCTCAAAGACATGAGAATAGCAAAAAAATCTTACAAACTAATTGAACTCAACTGTTTCTGATTCAAAACTCCTACAAAACTGTGATAATATAAAGAGTATAGCATTGGCATAAAAACAGACACAAATCAACAAAATAAAACAGAGAATAAAAAATACCACACTTTTTCATATATGACTCTTAATTTTTAAAAAGTCCAATTCATATATATATAGATAAAAACATTGGCCAGAGGGAGAGGACTCATGAGAATTTAGAACAGGTATTTATACACCTCTATTCCTAGAAGCTAAAAGGTGGAATCAACAAAAATATTCACTGGTAGATTAAAGTGTAAGAAGAATATTATACATATATATAATAAAGCTAGTCAATGGGGATATCTTTTCAACAAATATTGCTGGGAAAATTGTATATTCTGGCCCAGTTAATGAAATTGAGACATTGTTTTACATTGTCTTACATCATACATAAGAATTAACTTAAATGGATCAAAGTATTAAATATGAGCTAAAAGTGAAACATTGGGAGAGGGAGGGAATTTCATGACATTAAATTTAGCTGTGTTATCTCAGATATAATACCAAAATCATGTGCAACAACAATGTATATATATTTATATATGAATTGCACTTTTTAAAAATTAAAAATTTCTGTCCCTGAAAGAACTTGATCAATACAGTGAGGAAGAAACCCACAGAATGAAAAAAAAAAAAAAAAAACCTGAAAAATATGTGTCAGATCATAAACTGATATAAGGAATAGATAAAGAACTATACTACTCAACAACAACAGAAAAACTAGTTGAAAAATATGCCATGGGGCAGCTAAGCCCATGTGCTACAAACTAGAGCCTGTGCTATGCAACAAGAGAATCCACTACAATGAGATGCCCATGTCCCATTAGAGAGTAGCCTGCACTAACCACAGCTAGAGAAAGCTCATGCCCAGCAAGGAAGACTCAGCTCAGCCAAAAGTAAATAAGTAAAAAATATTAAAAAAAATAAAAGTGGGGGAGTATTGAATAAATATGGACTTCTCTGGTAGCTCAATAGTAAAGAATACACCTACCAATGCAAAAAGATGTGAATTTGATCCCTGGGTTGGGAAGCTCTCCTGGAGAAAGAAATGGCAGCCCACTCCAGTATTCTTGACTGTGAAATCCCATAGATAGAGGAGCTTGGTGGGCTACAGTCCATGGGGTTGCAGAAGAACCTGAGTAAACTGAGTGGCTAAAAATCAACAAAACACACACATACATATTTTTAAGAATTTCAGTCTTAAAAAAGAAATTGTACTACTCACTGAAAGGTTGGTGCTATGAGCTGCAAATGATGCTGGGATTCGTAGCCTCCAGAGGAGAGGAATTTGATCCGGGGCTAGTGATGAGGCTTGATAACTCAGAGCTTTTTGTGTAATAACATTTTATTAAAGTGTAAGAGATAAAGAAAGCTTCTGACATAGACATCAGAGGGGGACAGAAAGGGTGTCCTCTTGCTAGTTTTGAGCAAGGAGTTATATACCTTGAGCAAGCTCCTAGTTAGTGAAAGGAAATGCCTCACAAAACTGTGAGAGTTATACCAGGCCCCTCACCCACAGCCGGCATTTTGAGATAGCATTGGCACAAGGTGAGTCATCCTTGATCATAAAACAATTGACATGGATCTTGAAGAAAGGCAGATTTCCAAGCAAATACATAGTTCCTTAACATAGCTTGAGAAAGCATTTCCATAAGAAAAACGCAACGGTTAGCTCAAGGTTTGAGATTAAAGTCCAGATGGGATCAGGTGTCACCATGGCAACACAGGATTAGAACAGAAAACAAAATAAAATGTTTTCCACTTGCAGTTTATTTCTTTCTGCCATTGGGGGCATCCTACCTCCCTACCGAGACTGTTAACACTCTCAGTACTACAACATGGATGAAACTTATAGATACACTAAGTAAAATAAATAAGTCACACACGACAAACAATCCACAGGATTCTATACATATGAGTAGTCAAATTCATAGAGATCAAAGTGGAATGATGGTTCCCAGGAATGTGGAATTGGGACCAGTAGTGGGTACAGAGTTTCAGATGAGTAAGATAAAAATGTTCTGGGGTAATGTCAGTAATGATTGCACAATACTGTCAATGTACTTAATGTCATTGATCTGTACACTTAAAAATAGTAAATTTTATAGCATGTATATTTACCATAGTCAAAACATTTAAATGAAATTATTTTATATTTGAAGATCCAAATGTAAAAATCTATGGCCAGATCCTGAACATGTGCAGAGAAATTTATCTTGTAATAATATGAACACTTGCTTTCTCTGGTGGCCTGGTGGCTCAATGGTAAATAACTTGTTTGTCAGTGCAGGAGATGCAGGTTTGATCCCTGGATTGGGGAGATCCCCTGGAAAAAGAAATGACATCCCACTCCATATTCTTGCCTAGGAAATTCCATAGACCAAACCTGGTGGGCTATAGTCCATGGGGTCACAAGAGTAAGACACAATTTAGCAATTAAAATAAAACAATAACTTGCTTTAAAAAAATGGTAGAGCATTTTTTGAAATAAATGTCATTTGGATTCAACATGATATATCATACTAGACTTTCCCACCTTGTACAATTAGTATCGGTTATTTAGTTATTGACAAGTGGAAATGTAATATTTCAAATTCCAATGAAACTACTAATATTTCTTTCATATGTGTTTTATTATATTAGACTTTCTATGGAAAAATGTTTCCATGAGTTACTTAATTCAATCACACTCTGAAGGTGAAATAATAAACACCAAATGGAAAAAATGAATGTCGCATTATATCTGATATTTTATTCCATGTATCAGGACTGCCAATGAAACATTCAGTTGTTGCCGTTATTCATGTTACACTGTTCAAATCTTCTGTCATTTGATGTTACTTAAAAGATCCTTGAATCTGACAGGGGAATGATCTCAACTATTAAATATCAATTCTGA